>JAIPRN010003422.1:0-21513 GCA_025469175.1 Geopemphigus sp. TES_GeoC_2020 | reverse complement strand
GCCCCGGTGTAGGGGTACGCGGGCTTTGTCGTCGAATTTCCCGCGTAAATCGTTTCTGTTCGTCGGAAATATCTGGCCCGTCCGGTCCCAATTCTGCAGGTCCGCGCCCGGAAATATGGATTGGTGGGGAGCGGAATAAAGGGTCCGAGGGATTGACGGTGGGCGAGGAACGTGAAGTGTAGAGTTTCCGTTAACTGCGTCCGTAACGGCCGGTACTCGTGCCGCGGTTAGATTGGATGGACGCGGAGACGAAGGGCCACGCGTTGGACAAGGTTGAGGCCATCGACGAGTTCGTGGCGTACCCGAACGAGCTGCTGGACGCGGCCAAGGTGGACGACTATTACGCGCGGCTACGGTTGGACGAGAGCGGCGACTATTTCGGGTCGGTGTTGCGGCTGGCCAAATTCGGTTGCGACAGAAACTTCGAGAAGCTGCACGCGCCCGTCAACAAGTCCGACTGGGTGACGCACGGCCGGGCGGCCGTCGTCAACGCGTTCTATAATCTCGTCGAGAACAGCATACAATTTCCGGCGGGTAAGTCGCGTGCCCGCGCGGTGTCCACTCGACGCCACACGTACTACGGGTGTGCCCTACGGTCTCGTCCCCGGGTAATTCGTCCCGAAAACGGAGCGTCGGACGGTTACGCGACGACGCCGCGGCGGTGGACAAATACTACGTTCCCGAACCACCATCGTCCCTCCTACCCTGTTAACGTATCGTTTCCGAGTTTATCGCGAACCGATTACTTTCGGGAAACGCGTTTAGGTCGTTTGGACGCACCCGTCGTCGTCTCCAACGGAAAACAACGACACGATCCCCGGCGACCTTTCGGTGATAACGGCGCGCGTTCGCTAATAGTTTGCCGCCGCGTCGGACGTCCCGCCGGCGTTGCACGTCTCGGCGTACGCGAAACCGTCGCGGACACGTACCGCCGCCGAGTCGTTTCGTCCTATTTGGACGGTCAGCGTTCGTAACGCGTTTTGTCGTTACCCCGACGCGCGTGTCCGCGCTATATACAATTCGTGACGCGGCGTGTATACGGTCGCGTAGCACGTCTACGGTTTGCCGTTCCGCGTTTTGCCCGTCTTACCGAACGAAACGCGCGTAAATGCGACCGGATACCGATGAAATTGTTTCAACATTTTGCCGGTCAGTCCGCGAACATTCCGTATTACAATATATATATCGCGCGGTAAACGACAATTGTCCGTTCCGTCGGCCACGTGTATTTGTGAAACAGCCGTCGGGATCCGAATAGTTCGGTCGTACGTTCCGATATAGTTCCCGAAACATTCGCCCGGGGACCCTTCCGTAGACGAGGGCAAAAGACCGCGTCGTTGCCCGTGATCAATTTACGGATAAATCGGTTCACTACGTATTGTTCGTCACCGTCGTTTTTTTATCGTCCCCGTTCATCGTAGACGTCGGTGTCGAACACCCGCCGGCCGACGTAATTGCCGTTCGGCCGACGTAACCTCACGTTTTCCGTTTTCCCGCGGCGGCCGATAAACGAAAACGTTCGTGCTCGTAGTCTATAGTCGTCGAAGGAAACTAAGTCGCGAACTGACGATTACCTCTGTCTGTCCCGTAAACGCCCGCACGACGAACCGAACGTTCGCACATTTAAATACAGAACCGTTAACCGCGTGGTTGACTAGGGTTTCAATGGCCGTTGTTTACTCGCTTGCGTTCGTTCCGAAATGACGAACGTTACCGTCGGAAACGGTACGTAGACGTGCACACGGGTACACTTGCGAACGACGCGTTGTACAAATATTTGCCGGTAATTCCGGCCTAACGTCGGCTTTCGCCGAGTGTTCCCGAGTCGTTCGTTCGCCCTACCGTGTTTCGCGAAACACGTTTACGCCAATAACGAAACAACGGCATTAGTCGGAATTCGTTTATTTGCGTACACGAAACGTAAACTAATTTCGGTAATCCGGCGATTCGATTAACCGTCCGTGTTTATTGACGCGAAATTATTATTCGTGCCCTCGGTGTCGTTTGATTTCCGTGAGCTCGCGGCCAAACTAATCTTTGTGCCCCCGCGAATTTTCACCGGATATTGAACCGCGCGTTATATTGTTTACGTTGTATTCGTGTAGTCCGTTGGCCTACCGTCGATGGTTCAAAATATGAGCCAACCGTACAATGAATCGTGGCCACGTTAAATCGGATTTTAGGTTCGAACGAAATGTGCACGCGTTTTGTAACATCCGTAACCTAACGGCCCGGCTTCGGGAAAAATTCGATATAATAATTACGTCCGAATTCCGAACGTTACCGAAAGCCGCAAATTGAATAAATCGTCCGAAAATGAAATCGCTCGCGCGTCGTTTATATATATCGCGTTTTATCGGATCCTTGCTGTAAATTTGATAAAATTGTCGAACTAACGTACTTACGAAAACGTTTAACTGTCGTTATTACTAACGTACTTACCAAATAGTCGACGGGGAAATAACTCGTAGCGTTAATAAACGTTTATCGTCTATAATAGAATTTGTACACGACGGATTCATTCTTGTACGTTTTATAGTAACGAATATTGTATCGATATAGTAACGTAACCACTCCGTATACTTTCGCAAATTGTATATTGTATCGTGTAGGTCGAGGGTTTGTTACAAAAGCACACATACACCGTGCGTGTTTTATTCCCGTACTGACCGCGTTTCGGTTTTTTTCGGCGTCGATTAATCAAAAAAAAAAAAAGAAACCGAAAATTCACGTCGTTCGTTAATAGTAATAACGCAACTCGTACGGGGCGTATTTCGTCGAATTCGTTCGCGTCCCGAATTCGGCGATCGTACACGTAATTGACGGGAATAATTTCCGAATTAACGATCAACCGCGAGGGAGAACGCGCGACTGCGTCGGCGGTGTACGTTCGTTTTTGTGTTCCACGCGTGCCGAAACACGTCGGACGCGCGTGATAGCGAATTGTATTCGTCGTTAAAACGTTTCGACGCCGGCTACGGGTTTACGTTTAAATTCAACGGGAACAACGCCCGGTGCCGCGTACGGACCGGGCGGTTATACCGCGGAAAGTCGAACACGGTTTTCACGAAACGAACAAACGGAGGCGGCGATAAAACCGTTTCGGGATGCGCGCGAACGGTTCGTCCGCACGCGGATAGTCCCGTCGGCGCTTAAAAAATTTACGAAACACACGCGGGCTTTTACACGCCGTTTCGGTACGTATTCTTCCGCCCCGCAGTCCGGAAATCGAAATTTCGCGTATGGACGTTTCATTCCGTTTCGGGTAGAACGCGCCGTTACGATCTTTATTCCTCCTCGTCGCGAAATCCGTTTCGGCGCCGCGAATGCTTCATCTCGGATAACGCTGTCGTCTCTTTACGCGTACGTATCGTTCGGCTGGAATCGATTAAACGGATTGAAACGCGTCCGCCGTGTCGGGTCGTGTAAAAGAAAAGCGACGACGGACCCTGACCCCCCCCCAACTCTTCCGTTTCGCCCGACAAAAGATACGCACCGGCCAGGTTGGTGGTGGTGGTGGTGGTGGTCGAAATTTACGCACGAGACGAAAACACGTACGGGCGGTTCGGGGGCCAATTCGAAAATTACGGCGCTTGGCCCGGCCGGACGCCGAATCCCGGAAAAAGGTTTTTCAAATGGAACGAAACCCGCCGGCGTGTACCGCGGCCGCGATTTATTTTCCCGTCGTATAAACCACGCGTTCCGAGCGGAGCGTGCGCCCGAGTGATCTACGCGCATCGAAAACGAACCAAAGATCCCTCGCTATCTCCCGTCTTTTTTTTTTTTTTTTAATCCCTTAAACATAATTTATTATTATTCTCGTCCGATAAAACGTCGTATATACACGCGCACAATACACTGTCCGTCCGAACGTCCATTAAGGGTTTTACGGTCCCGTTTATAAGGGTACTAAAAACGTACCGCCGCTTTTTTTTTGGTTTGTGTGTGTGCACCGGCCGTTTGTCCCGTCGTCGTCGTCGTCGTTGGTCCGTTATTGCGTCGGATATTGCGTCCGTTTTCCCGTCCCTAATGTCCATTTCTAACGTCCGGGCAACGGTAATGCCCCGCCGCCGCGCAACAATCTGACCGGACGAGAATATCGACAACAACGCCGCCGTCCCGTTACGATTTGTGTATGTCCACGGTAATCATCCGTACGTTTCGACGGAACGCGCGAGCTAATTGACTCCTCCGTCGTCGGACTTTCGCGAAATTTTGGGCAAAAGTCGCGTTTTTCGCGTACCGAAACGCACGTTTCTTAACGCGGTCGGCCGCTACGCCGTTACACACACTCGTTATTAGTCGCGACGGCGAATCATCGACCGGCACGAAAGTCCGTATGGAGGACGTGGCGCGCGGCCGAGGGGTATATATTGTTCGGTTTTATCGGACGGCGATATTTCAACGACGATATTATATTAATACGACCGACGTTTACGTTTACAAATGTCGTTACATTTTACGTCGTGATACGACATAATCGTTTTAAATTTCGCGCTCTTACGGAATGGTCGTTCCGCGACATAGGTAATTTCCAAAAACCGATTTCCTATTTGTCCGCGGGCACGTTTGTATCGTTTAAGCTATTCAATTTTTTCAACGACACCTAATTCGGATTGCAATTAACGCGGCGAAGAAAAATCGCCGTTTCGCTTCGCCGATAATTTCATTTACGGAAAAATCTATTTACATAATTCGATTAAGCGGTTTTTCCCCTGCCTCCCCGGCGATAATTGAACCGGAACAATTTCAAACTCGTCGCCGTATTAATAAATAAATACCGCGACGAATCGCGTTTTTCCCCGTAATCGTTTATTCCCGCGGTTTTTGTTTGTTCATTTGCCGGGCGTTAATGATGCGTTCGTTCGTCGGCGCGTTAAATTCGTCGACGTTCGTCGTTTTGAAATGAAACGAACTCCATAGAGACGTTTAGATACGTTTGTATCCGTTTCCGAATACTCCGGTCGGACGATACGCGAAATAAAAATTTGCCCCCGAATATTTTTAAACGGATTATAATATTAATATTATTATCGTGAAATCGTTTTACGGGATCGAACAACGTACGAGCGAACTAATACTATTTGTTGTCGTTTTCGACTAACCGTTCGTTTTCTGCGCGCCTATTCGACGGATAACGTAATCGATTCGATTACAATTCGGGGAACGTCGAAACTGAAATATAATCGTTACGGTGCTCTATTGGATTTACCTATGAGCTCTTAACGAAGCGACGACAGTCCAACGAGACACGTATTTCCATTCGGAATACAGCTAATGGTGCGATACGCGATACGAGAATTTTAATTTGCCGCAGAAAAATAGACGACGGGTAATGGGGGTGGGGTTATTTTTGTATAATACGCTTTAGTATTTTTTTTCACATTTCTCGCGCGACGCGTCTTTTAAATAGGTTCCGTTTTACATCTATTCCCGAATAAATATCGTTCTATAAATAAAACGTATCCAACGAGGCAGTGGCGTATAAGCCACTTCACCTCCACACAGAAAATTTTTAGGAAAAGTCAATTTCCTACGAGACGTATATTTTTAGTCGATAATAACGAAAAACTAAAAAATTCTTAAACTTCGATACACGTTATAATATAACGTTGAAAACGAATAATCTATTAAATTTTATAACGTGTCCTGTTTCGTTAGGGTCGTACGATTTATTTATTCAAAACTTAACCTCTCTCCTCCCCCCCCACGGAAATTCAGGTCTAAGTACGTCACTGGAACGAGGTAACGCGGAAAATATACGTATATAGTTTTATGTTTTTTTTTTTTTACGCCTTTTCGCTTAAGTTTTTACCTCTTAAATTATTTTACGGCGTGTTATACGTACGCGCGAATGTGCGCCATATTTTATGAAATACGCGCGAAGGGCGAATGAAAAAAAAAAAAAGAAATCTCATTTCGACGTTAAACTATATTCGAATAATAAAACGGGAGTAAATTAAACTCGCGGTACGTATTTATTCCGAACCGAAAGTTCCGGAATAAAAATCGTAATTTGTTCGGAAAATCCGTCACGGGGCCGTCCGCGGGTAAATATTTCGTTAATTTCGTCGTGTCACGTATCCGACCGGTCGAAACGCTCGCGTCGTTTCGTTTGTTGATAAATAAACGTCGTTTTTTCGAACCCGAGAAAGTTGCCCGTTCCGAGCGATCTAAACGAGTTAACGATTCGCGCGTGTACCTCTTCCAGCGACCGTAACCGCGGTCGACTTATAGACGACCCGGAGGCGTATATACGTTTTTCGTTTCGGAATTCCGAAAATACCGTGCCGCACCGTCGGCGACCTTCCGTAGCTAAACCGGATACTATTCCAATCGAATATTGGCGCGTTGGAAAACGTCGATATTCTTCGGGCGTGAACGAAACACGGTGATGGCCATTTGGACGGGCGGAGGACGGTCGGTCGGCTTCGCCAAATGGTTGTTCGAACGAAACGTGGCGCCCGGGCGGATGGTACACGTTCGTTTCCCGTCGACGGATAAATCGAATTTCGTCGGCGGCCGTAATTATTTTCTTTTCCCGGTACGCGGTTTCGTATCCTCGCCGTCGTAATATTTTCAAGTGAACCGGATACGACTTAATTCGATTTATTCGATTTGCCGCGTAGTTAATTCGATTGGGCGCGAATAGAACGGCCGCCCCCCCGGGGGGGAGAGAAGAGAGTGACGGCGGCGGCGGCGGCCCAACGATCAGTGTGCTGGCGCCGCGTGCGCGGAGCGACTAAAAATACGAGCGGTCTGTTACTCGCCACGCGGCCGGCCGTGACAACTAATTGATTACATTTTCCAAATCGGTCGCTTTCCGCGCGCCGTCCGTGTGTTTTATCGTTTCGATTTGGTTTCTCCTTCCTTTATATAAACTCGCTACCGCCGCCGCCGCCACCACCCGGCCGCTCTACTGCCGGAAATCAATTTCGCCGTCGCGGATGTCCGCGGATGCGCGGTTTAACGATTAGTCCGCTGCCCCCGGCGGTTATTATTGCCCGTATCGAAACGGCGTTTCCGTGAACCGCACCTAAACAGGCCCCGTTCTATACCTATCGTTCTCGCGGTATTTCGTACGACCCTCCCCCCCCTACGTACATACGGATACGATTCCCGTCGAACAGTGACGGCTTCGTACTGCCGTCGCCGCATAGTTTTTACACCGGTGATGCTCGTAGCGTCGTCCCGTGTAATATTCGTTACGTATTTCCGGGACGACAATTTCCGTCGGTAGATTTCGGTTTCGCGTTACTACGTCGCGTTCTAGAACGAAAGTCTCGATTTTTTCGTTTTTGTAAATAGCGGTAGTAAAGTAGCCCGTAAAATAGAGCGTTCTACGTTCGACGCGAATAAACGGAAACGCAACGTCGTACGCCTGCCTATTGTACGAATTATTCGTATAAACGCGCGAACCGGCCTTTACGGTCGTTCACCACGAATCTGTAAATCATCATCATCCTCGCCTTATTCCCATCTATTTGGGGTCGGCCACCTTAGTCTTAGTCCACATCCTCGACGACCCGCAATTCTCATATCCTCCTCAATCGTGTTTAGCCACTTCTTCCTCTTCCTCTTCATCCTTCCACACTCAATTTCACAACTCTTCGTACTGCTTCTGAATCTTCTCTCCTCATAATATGCCCAAACCATCTAAGTCTATTCTCCCGCATTTTATCCATAACCCACGAATCGGTAAATGAATGAAAAACAAAAACCCGCGCGCCGAACGTATAGGGCGCGTAGAGTGAACGGTTCGCGTGCGCGTCATTTTGAAATCCAGAGGGAAACTATTTACGAGAAATTCGTAAGGTACCGTAATTACTTTTACGCGGATTTATTATCCCGACGGGCGAACGTTCGCGTCTATACAATTTCGGTTTAGTTTTCAAATTTGTTTCCCTATTGGAACGCGTTCGTTATACTCCGCGTTGTTCGAAAAAAATTATTTCGTTAACCTCCCAACGGTATATTTCATGTATCGGTATACGCTAATCCGTACCGTAGCGACGTTTTTTGCCGCCGCCGTAACGATCGTTCGAAAATAATCGCTTTTACGCGTACCGTTTATTCGTCGTTCGTTGTCGTTATTATTATTACACGCCGATTGTTCAGAAACGGTAACACGCGACGCGTCTTCTAACGCCGAACTCCGCCCGTATTAAATACGATTTGTTATCCGTCATTGTCGCTTATTATTATCGATCGGGGGACGGCCGACGACGAAATAATCAAACATTCGCGAACGTAATTATATTTCACCGTACACGTGAGGCGTACGTCAAACTCGCCGGCGGTATGTGGCGATATTATGATCGAATAATAGAAAACGGGTAGGGATGGGTGGGTGATACTGAACGCGTTTCGACAACAATAACGGAATACGACGAAAGGTCGGGCCGCGCGACGTATTTATCGGGAACGATAATCCGTAGAGACGAAAACGAACACAAAACTATATTCTAGTTACCGTTGGCCCGAACGTAGAACGGCGAACCGAATACCGTCGTATGTGGCGGTCGCGCGTGTTTAAACGGCGGAATATATTAATCCTTCGATCGAACGGCCGAATAGGCGGAACTAGAGCCGCGGGAAACGTCCGGCGTTTAGCAGTCGCGGTATGTGTTCGAGAATCTGGGACGGTGTACGTCCCAATATATATATTGGCCGTCGAACGAAATTTATAATTCACGAAAATCAACCGAGCGTCGCTAGAAAAACGACAGAGACGGTAGTGTTATATAGTCGCAGAAAGCCGACGAATGTTTTCGCGTTTTCCAACTCGTCCGTGTACAAAGTGTACGAACCTGCACGCGCACACACACGCGCGCCCGCTCTCATTAACCGCGCCCCGCGAATTTTAACGATTAAATTCGTCCTGGCTCGAATTACGGCGCCGTATATGATTTCACGTAAAACCCGTGACGACGACGACGACGACGTAATTTTCGTTAAATTTTCGAACGACGTTTATTTAAAACGACTCGCGGCAATACCTGCAGCGGTCCGAAACGCTCGTTTATTTACGCCACGTAACGTACACGCCTGTTCGCGGAAAATAACCATTTACCGAAATACGGCGGACACAATCGTATTTCTTTTAAAAATTAATTACCGCCGTTATTATCGTTTTGCGCTCGGTATTATTTCCATACACGCTAAAAGGTCTCGCGCGACTGTTTGAAAAAACATATACGAAAAACCGCCGGTTTCGTTGGCCCGTGTTCTCTGACTTTAACGGCGAAACGTAAACCGTAAATTATAACGATATAAAAAAAACATTCGTATACGTCGCATCGCGTTCGTTCGTTTATATCTCTTAAATATGTACGATTTGTATATATCCTCTAGCCCGGACGTCTTTTTATTATACGCGCGGTGTATTTTCCCCCTGCTAAAGAAATTCACGAAAACAATCTCATCGGCGAAACTCGTGTTTCACGTTAAATTTATATATTTCAAAGGGGAAACCGTTCTCTATTATTCGATTCCAATAAACTCGTTCGTTTTATTGCGTGTTCTTTGATCAATATTCTATAAATACGCGCGATAAATCGAAAATTCCGCGATAAATTCCACGGGGGTTTCTTTTTATTTTTTTAAAGTTATCGCTTTTCGTTTCGAAGTGGCTTTACTTTAAACGAAAACCTTAGATTTGTGATCGCACCATCTACATTGTACACAGGTACTTTAGCTTTAATTTACGTTTTTCCGCTGTTTCCATAACGTACGTACTGTAATATCGAATTTTCGGGAAAATTAAAAATCGTTAGAAATTTGTAGGTGTTTTTTTATTTGTAAAACGCGTCGTCCGTTATTCGATAGAAGGAATACGGCCGTAATTTATTATCGTTTAATTCCCCCGGCCTCCCTTTTTAACTACCCGCGTTTAATAATATTGATTCGTATTTTTCACGCCGCTTACTCGTCCCGTTCGACGCGTGTATACAAATTATCCGTTCTCCGTTCCGAGCGCACCGATTTCCGGTTTTGTTGTCCGTCGATACGGTAAATTACACCGGGCGGCTAAACGAATGGCGGACGAACGAATTCGGCATGACGTCCCCCAAAGGCAATAAACCCCGTGCCGGCTACGCTACGAAAACCGCTGTTGAACTCTACTCCGTCACACGGTCGGTCCGTTCGAACAAATTCGATTTCGCGTCCGACGACCATTTTTTCGCTTATTATTGTCCTTTCGTTCCTCCCGTTCCCACCGAGCTTGTTCCCACCGAGCTTGTTCCCCCCCGTCCCGCTACGATTTTACCTTTCGCGCGGCCCGAAATTATAATAGCCGTACCGCCGAGTTTTCGTGTTATTTCGCTTTCCGCCACTTCGCGTCACGTGCTCGCGAAACACTCGGGGAAAACTGTAAAACTGCCCCGTACACGATAATTACGCGACGTCGTATATATATGTTTCGCGTAGTTTGTAACCGAGTCGAGCGGTTTCAAATAACACAGTCACACGAACCGTAATCGACGCGAATACGTTGTTACGTTAGCGCGCGTTACGGTACCACGCACAGCCAGGGCGATTAAATCGACCGAGCGAATTGCGGAGCGGTCCGGTCGGCGCGTAAAAAGCGCAGGGGGTGTTAACGACGACACGTGTTTATCGTACGACACATTTTCGGTACCAATCACGCGTCGAGCTACGAACGTTGTTCGGCGCCCGCGTAATTTCGTAATAACGAAACGCGTCTCGGAAACTATTTCCAAGTGTAACGGTACCCTACGAAACGAAGTCGAAAGTTGCCGTTTACGCGAGACTTTTACTAGAATTTTATCTCGTTTCCGCTTGAAAAACGAACGCCGTATATATATATAGTGTAGACTCGTCGCGATATATATTTATTTTTCGCCGTCTCGTCGGAAAAAACGCGACACCTAAGCGATTTTCATTTATTACCGTCGATGAGCCTTAAAGAAATCGCGTCGTTAAAAAATAATTACGTTAATTTTGGTTTTTTTTTTCCCGGACGCGGCGAATTAATCGTAACGAAACGTTTTACGGACGACGTTCGACGACCGTATGGGAAATTCGAAAAACGGACCCACCGGCTCTATTCGTACATTTTCGGCGGGACGCTTCGATTTTGTTTTCCTTTTCCAAAACGGTTGGTTTCGGTTTTTTTTTTTTTTTTTTACGGGAAATAGCGATCGATCACGTTTGGACGGCTGCAAGAATAGCTAGGCGGAATGGGACGAAATTCGCGGAAAATTACGAGCGTTTTATTTCTGCGTGCACTTTGTACCGCAGGTTTAGTCGCCGTTTATGAATACGTTTTATATTACGCGACGACGGAACAATCTTTCGTTATTAAAAAACAAAATAACCGTTTCCGGACGAACTCGCCCGATAGACATTTCGCGTCCAATACGCTTCGATTTATATAGCGCACGCCTAATACGCGTTATAGAAAGGCGTATCGGTGAATCGACAGTGTTCGATCGTTTAGAAAAATACATTTTTTATATAATTCCGGTAAATTTCCACGCGTTTCAAGACACCTATTCGCCGCGTTCGTTTTACGGCTAGGCGAAATTAATTCGACAAAAGTGAATATGATTCCGGCGACGTGTTCGGTAAGACACTTATTTGCCTGACTTATTTGATAGAGATTCGATCGGACTGCGGTTCGTTCAAAATTACCCGAACGCGTTTTTAAATTCGGTTTTTTTAAAACGTTTTGTCGTAGTCGTATTTGTTTTTCGGCCAATAACGGAAGTAACAACGCCGTGCTCAACAAATACGCGAAATATATTCGCCGACTTCGGAATGTGTTTACGAATATGCCACGGGCGCGTTAACGACGACTGCGCACGGCCCGCCCGGTGCGGTTTATATTACCCGAACGAAGCGGTTTCTGTTTTTCCTATTTATTATTAATAACGATAAGTGGAGGGGCAATATATCGGTCGGTAATACGTAGTAGTAGTTGGAACAGTGCGCCGTAAATAAAACGTCGGCGGGTCTTTTTTATCGCGACGTTTTGGGAAAATTACTCCGGGCCGGCGTGTCCGCGGGGCTGTTGCGTATATTATCGAGAAACGGCCGACGAAAAACGCGTCAGTTTCGTTTCCCGGAGTAACGCGGAAACCACGGTAAACGTTGTACGAATTCCCGAATAAAATGTCAACGAAAAATGTTCGTGACGTCGTTTACCGGCCCCCAAACGAGTTTCGGTAATTCGCTCGTACCCGTCGACGATAAGCGTAATTCGATTAGTTCGCTGGCGATCGCGACGCATTGTTCTAACCGGACGCCAGGAGAACCCAACCTAAGTCGTGGGGATCTGACACGCAAACAGCGCCCGTAACGTAAGTCGTTTAATTACGAAACGTCCCCTTTGAATCCATTCTTTCCTCACATTCGTCCTATCGTCTACCGCCGATGGTTTTCACCACGCCGGTTCGGCGCGTTTTAATTACGTCTACGCTATTTCTAAATCAAATCGTACGTTATTTTCGTCATTTGAATCGTCGGAACTCGTTGTCTCCGTACGGACTTTCGACAGAACGAACCCGCGTCGGAAGTAAACGGAAAAAGTCAAATAAGTAAAGCACGCGCGTTCAGTTAAAACTGGCCGATTCCACCGTACACAGTTTATGATTTTTGACAACAGACGGTTTTTTTTTCGTTCCGATATTTCCGTCGATAAACAAAAATGTTTCTATCACGAACCGTACAATTTAACCGGCTCACTTCTCCGTCCATTCAACTTTAGCTCGTCGGATCAAATTCAAATCCCCGAAGTCTTTGAAAAATTATCGTCAAACAATTCGGCGTTTTATCATATCCGTCCGTCGATCGTAATAAATATACGCGTCGTATATCCCCTCGGGTATATTTATACGTTTATTTATACGGGTTTACGTTTAACAACACGAATATAGGCCACCGAAATCGTTTACGTAATTCTATGAAATTTCGCGGAAGACAACGACGTGACGGACGTTCGCGGGATAAATGAAAATTTTATTTATAATACGATTAGCTTCCGAAAAACGCTTACGGTAAAAACACGTTCGTGGACTTGAGTAGTTTTATTAGTCGTTCCGGGCGAATTTCCGTCACTAAGCGTTTAACAGACCGGATAAACAACTCGAAACTATCGTAAACTTGCGTAACTCGTACGGGACCATTCGGGTTTCGATAACGAAACGTACGGAAATTCTACGCGACGTCGAAAAGCCGACCGATTCGTTAGTTTTCGAGAGAAATTCTAATTTCGGCGGTTACCTATGTCCGATGTATACGTTGCGCGTACGACCCGTCGCGTTTTTCGAATTTCGGATTTACTTTCCGGTAAATTTAACGACCCGCGAACGTGTAGCTTGCGCGTTACGCCGAAATGGCTTTTCCGTCTAAACGAACGTACGTTTGTACAACCGTTCGCAGGATTCGTTTTTAATCTGGACGGTTCAATATTACGTAATCGCGTATTTATTTTGCGTTTCGCGAGATCTCCGCGGTACGTTATCCTAACAGTTTTTGTACGAGTTAAGACAAAAAGAACTTATCCGAATCCGACGATTCGATTGGCGACGCGTTTTATACGATTCGGAGGTCATCAGCGCCGCGTCACCTCAAATGAGGTGAATACGACTTGAATAATAGCGGCGTGTGCTCTACGAATATTCGTCGTTATTTCGCCGGTTACGGACACTTTCGAAACTAATACGGCGGCGTATCTCGGGATTTCGGGAACGACGACGGCGAATAATTGTTCTTACGTTCGAGATCGACGGCGATCACTTGAAAATGTTTCGAGCGCACGCGTATTTCGTCTGTACGACAACGTATTTCCGAGCGCAATTTCTGCCGCGCGGTAATTTAAACGCTCCGAAGTAACGTTAAAACGTTGACGATTGGAACGTGTGTTCCGTTTTGTAAAACGTTCGAAACGTCGTTTTGTTCGTCGAATAATGTCCGAAAGTGCCGCGGAATGTTGGCCGGTAAAGATTGTAGGTGGACGCCGCTGAAAAATAAAAAACGAATAAACGTCGAGGAAAACGAAAAAAAGAAAAACGACCGGAATAAATTACGCCGTCGGTAATACCGTAGCGCCGAAAAACGGCGTTTCGTCAAACCGTGCGCGTTGTCGTTGAATAAATTTAACCGGCCGTAGTGTACGCGAAGATTAACGAAACTGTCTACAACGTTTACGCGGTTCGTCGATTATTCAACGACTTAAAAACTCCGTACGGCCGATCGATAACGCGCGACGTTCCGCGGCTGGTAAAAAAGTCGGTGGTAGCGCGCCGCGTTCGGAAACAATATGCCTGTCGTCCAGCCCGGTATGGCTGTCCGATATCGGCGAAATCCCTTTACGGCAACCCGCGACGTCGCCGTAAAGGGATTTCGCCGTTTTCGTCTCCGTCGTGCGCGCGCGTGCGTCCATTTCGCAACACTCGCGGCGGTTTTCGAATACCGACGGTTGTTTATCGGTTCATAACGCCCGCGTAATTAATACGCGCGTATTACCGGTGTGACTCCGAACGTTTAATAACCGCTCGGTCCTATTGTTTTCGCGGCATTCGCGCTATACGCGAAATGGTTTTTAGTAATACAGTATTACGGGAGCCCGAGATTTACGATCGAGACGGGCGGCGTCGTGAATTTATTACGTTCGCGTACCAACGTAATAACGTAAACGCTCGTCGAGCGTATTCAACAACCATAACGTTTTTCGAACGTTGGCGCTACACCGTCGGCCGAATTTCGAAAATATTTTACGAACAATTATCGCCGTTGCGGTAATCACGCCTACAACGTGCGTGTATTAGTGCAAACCGCGCGAAAATGAAAAACCGATATCGAATGTGTTTTTTTTTTCGGAAATATCCAAAATATTCCCCCCTAAATCCTATCACAAACGAAACGCCCGCGATTAAACGTTATCAATACGTACACGACGGATAGATTTCGGCGTTCGACAACCGTCGTCCACCGTTTCACCAATCACTCCGAGCGCCGCACCACGCGTAGACGTTTGTCGGTAGAGAACGCGACGTTTCGACCGAAAAAAACGTATAACGCCGTACGCCTTACACATTGATCGAACCGATGCGAAAATCGTCGGACGGTCTCGAAATTTCGAAAAAAATCGCTAAACGCCGGGGAATCGTTGGAAAAACTCGACCATCCGTGGGTCGACTACCGCCAAAACGAAACGCGGTGAACAATCGGATCGAAAAACCGTTCCGTTCGAATTCCGTCGGTCGTTCATTATCTACGCGCGCAATTCGCCAAATCCCGTTTACGATTCGCCTATTCGCGCGGAAATATCGTCCCGGCAATTACCGACCGCGCGGATTTTCGTTCGCGAATTTACACCTTTGCCCGTCAAATACCCGAAAGAAAGTTACGCATAAAACGATTCCGCGTTAAACGTTTTGGAGGCCTAGAATATCTTTTGTTATTGTTCTCGAACGAAAATCTACGCTCAAAGCCCAAATAAAAGTAAACGACACCATTAAGTTCCGCGTAAATAGCGAGGGGGCCGAAAAAAGCGACAAATCGAAAACTTTAGTAAGTTACGTTTATTACGCCGTGACGTTGGGAGTTTGAAAAATATCGAGAAAACTTTCTCCGGGCATTTCGTCTCGTACGAAAAGTGATTTCGCGTACACGGCCTATGATTAATGTAGACATTATTTGTCCAATTTCGAGCGTTGCCCTGGACGTCCTAGACGCGTCCAGGGACAAGGGATCCGTCAATTTAAATTTCCTAAGGAGGAAATTCGGGAAGTTTTCCATGGGTGGCCGAATGACAATGATGACGAGATTAAAAATATAAAAAAATTACCGTAATTCGTTCCACGCGTGACGAACGATCACGCGTTCGCAACTAGTCGCTGGAAATTCGTCGGGGGGGAAAGTGTGTCCGTCGGCGCGTGTTCGTCTTCGAAACCGTCGACTGGCGGAGACGTCCGTGTAGCCAAACGTAGCGCTGTAACCGGTGGCGTTACTTGGATCGGAATTTTTTTTTCCTCGGATAAATTTAATAATAATAAACAAATCGGACCGTCTTAACGTAACAAGACACGACCGTTCGTTTACAACTCGTAATATTATAACGCGTATCGAAGTTTAAAAATATTTCGGTTTTTCATTATCGACTAGAAATATATACGTCCCGTGGGAAATTAACGTTTCCTTAAACATTTTCCGGGGGGGGGGAGAAGTTATCCCCTACACGTAAGTACGCCAATGGCTGTAACCATATCTCCGCGGTGGACAATTCCGATTTCGGGGTTTGTTTTTGCTCCGATTCGTATGTTCAATCGAAATTACGCCCGCAGTTTCCCGAACAACACTTTTCGCCGTCGCGCCGACTTTCCTCGGCCGTTTGAAACCCGCCCGGGTATTATCGTCATTCCTTTTTGTCCCCGTCTCGTCATCGAGAAAATCCGAAAACCTCTTTCCTCCTCCTCCTCCCCCCCTCTCTCTCTCACTCTCACTCTTTGCCGACCATCGCATTGATCAGCCCACTGCCGTAATTGGGGCCGACCTCGTCTTTTTCGTTTTTATCGCCGCCCCCCCCCCGCCCGATCTGCACGTCCCGGACGTCCGACACATCCGCACCACGTACACGTAACGTTACGATCGATCGACAATCATCCCCGTTTACCCGCGGGAGGATATCGTTCACACGGCCCCGGGCCATTTCGTCGGCGCTTCGCTGACCGGTAAATACACGTGCGGCCGATTTTCCTCCTAGTCGTTATTTTAGTACGCGCGGCTAAAAAAGATGCCGAAGAAACGTTGCCCCGAATGAAAACTGAAAATAAACCCGACGACGTTAGCAACGGTACGTAAACGTTTCAAACGTTAGCCCGCGTATGATTGAATAATTCCGTTTGATCGATTCGTCGTCGACGCTAAATGTCGTCGGAGTTTCGGTTCGAACCCAACCCTGTTACACGATATCGCGCGTTTGGAAACGACAATGTGACGGCGTACTACTGTCGGGCACCGAACTCGAAACACTCGGCGCGTTTATTTCGTATTCGATCGCGCGTGTCGGGACGAAAAACGTGGACGGTCGTTGAGAGGGCGCGTCCGGACCGTAGACGGTCACGCGGCCACGTGTCGACGACTACCTGTAGTGTGTGTGTGTGTGTGTGCGCGCGCTAGAACGGTAATCGGCGGACACGTGAGACACGTGCACGAAAGGACGGGTGCCTGGATGTTCGAAAGAACGGACGGAACGGAAATCGCTAGGTTAGGTTAACCGAACCGCGGTCGATACAAGCGTTGGTTACTTGGCGCGCGGTACACTCGGAACAATTATGGTCCCCACATCACGGGCACAAACGATCGCCGAACAACGTTGTTGTTGTTGTTGACCGTCCGAAACGTCGTCGATGTGCCCGATTGTTTTTTTTATCGAAAAAAAAAACCCGACGCGAATATTACCGAAAACGTTCGGTTTTTCGTAAACGAACCCGCTAAAACCGTTGTTGTACGAAAACCGACCGAATATATTCGACGTAACTCCGTAATAACGCGACGCGCCTGACTATACGTACGACGTTTCGGGACGTCGTGCACGGCGAAAGTGTTTCGGGTAACGTTAATTCACGTTCCGGGTACGCGTCCCCGCGGGGATTCGGGACGACCCGCGTACTGGCGACGTCCCGGCGCTAGTTTCTCGACCGTATCGGCGCGTCGACGGGGACGTTTTTAACGAACAGCCCCGCGCAGTTCCAATTCCGGATACCCGCCGACGGGTTTTCGTCGTTCCCCCTCCCCCCCATTTGCCGCCGATCGTTCCGGGGCGCGCGCACCGGACGAACCCTTTTTTTCTCTCCGTCCCTTCCTCCTCCTCCTCCTCCTCTCATCACCGTCCCGTTCGATTCGTTCCTTCAAAGGAAATATGCCCTACGCTCGAAATTATTCGTGCACCGACGGCGGCGGTTAGCGCGTACGTTACACGCATATTTCGTAAGCCGTTTCGCGCGTCACCGGTAAAACACAATCGGGAAAAGGTCGCCGCGACGACCAAAAGAGGAAAAAACCACACGGGCTGCGGCGAACGATGAAAACGAAAATGTTCCG
This sequence comes from Geopemphigus sp. TES_GeoC_2020, assembly GCA_025469175.1. Lineage (NCBI taxonomy): Eukaryota > Metazoa > Arthropoda > Insecta > Hemiptera > Aphididae > Geopemphigus > Geopemphigus sp. TES_GeoC_2020. The sequence continues at coordinate 3,441 of JAIPRN010003422.1, read as the reverse complement.
GGACGTGGGCTCTCGGGGACGGGGCCGTCTAATTGGCGGGTACCGTAACGAAATATTATTGAAACGTTTCGCGGGTGACATAACCGCGAATCGATGGAAAGCGCGCCAAAAAAAAAAAACATTGTAAGTAAAACGCGTTATGGCCCCCACGAACACCAACGGTCTCGCGTGAAAAACGTTCGATGATCACCGGCGTGGCCGACTATAGAGTTTCTTACGTACGCGAAATCCGGACACGTGTGTATCCGGCGCGTTCTGTCGCGAAATTACGTTTCTTTTCAAAAAAAAAAAAAAAAAAACGAATTACGCGTTCCTTTTTTAAATTACGGTCCTTTTGAAAAACGGATTACGTTTCCTTTTACGTTCCGGCGACGTTTCCGCGTAAACGAAAATTACGTTTCGATTTCGTCGCCGGCTCGGCCACCATCCGGGCGAACGCGTTCCGCGTACTGTTAACGATAACGACGCCACTTAGGGTAAATATAGTAGTGTACGACCTCCGTGTACGGACCCGTGGACGTCAGCCGTTTCCGAATGGGCAACGGCCGTACGCGCAGTATCGACGGCGGTTCGAACGAATCGATTTTGCGTTAACCCCCTTAGTCGCTCGTATTTTACGATTGCCCATGTGGCCGCTAATCGACGACGAACATTTTTCGAAAATTCGATTTTTTTTTTTACCGTCGATTTCAACAGCCGTCGAATGCGTACGAGTATATCGCGCGAATTATTAAAATATTTACGTAGACAATAGCGGGCGAACTTTCGACAGACAAAACTCCTTTTGGTATATTTGTATATTCAAATTCGGTTTTTCATTTCTGGGCAAATTCGAACGAGGCAATTGTCCGTCACGGCGCTGTAATTATACGCTTTGTTCGTGTAATATACGCGTGATATTAGCGAACACAAATTCCACGTTCCCTGTTCACCACTATACGCTTGTGCGTCGTCACCCGGTGTGCTGGACAGGCGAATGAGAGATACGGAAACTATCCCGTTTGTTGTTTGTTATCGGTATATATATATAGTAGCGTTGGATTATCGACGGCGGCCAATATTACGTCGCGCGTACGACGGAGGGAACTTTTTCGTACTTTTTCGTTTGTCGTTCCGTCGGCAAATTACGCGACGCCGATCATATACGTCGGTGCCGTTGTCGGGTCGATTTTTAGACGTTTACTTTGCCGCTAAAGCGCCCGTTGTTCGACGAAATCGTAAATTCCGACAACGTTGGTAGAGAGAAGGGTTCAATATACGACGCGATGATACATACGGCTACTTGCGCGATGCGAACTCGACGAAATTCGTTTGACAAAACGGAATGTACGCCGACAGACGCGACACTGGTTTCTTGATCCGATACCGAGCTAAAGAGAAATCCGATAGCTATAATATTTGTTAAAGTACTCTTTCTCTATATACGTAAGGACGCGTAAAGGTTTTTGGAAAACCGTTTTTTTATTATTTAACTACTAAAATTGCGTCGAAATAAATTACGCGTTGTACGATATATATATACGTCGCCCCCCCCCACGTGATATACCGTACGAACGAAAACGTTTAGTTCGGCATACTCGGAACGTACTCCGACGCACCTAGACGTGATCCGTATAATAGAAGCCACAAGTATACGCGCGTTGATTTGTTTCTAAATTACCGGCCAATAGTGTCCCGGGCGTGTCGTTAGGTTTGTTAAAAACGATATCGCGTCGTAAACGTATGGGTACGAGTTCGTAAATAACGGTAGTTCGTTCGTAAAATGTCGCGCTCCCGTCAATAAGACGGTAGTTTTCGTAACGAACACGGTAACCGTGTGTGATCGATTGTAAATAAAACGTTTTTAAACGACGCGATTTCGTCGGACGAATCGTTCAGCGACCTAAGCCCGTGCACGCTTACGGTTTACCGTACGTTCGTTAATTACCATTGTTCGACCCTAACCAACATCCCGACCCCGACGCGGGTGACGCCGCCAACGACTGCTAATCCGGGCAAACGAACGGGCCGAGTTCGGAACGACGATTGGCGGGGCGGGACACGGCCGTACCCGAAAACGGGTTGGCGGGTGATCGTGGCCGTCCGGTAAACGAAACCGGTGTTACGTGCGCAGGCATACTGCAGGGCATGTTCTTCTCGGGCGACCGGCCGAACTACATGAACTACGGCGGTATCGGTTACGTGATCGGGCACGAGATCACGCACGGGTTCGACGACCAGGGCCGGCTGTACGACAAGACGGGCAACCTGCGGGCGTGGTGGCGCCGGGAGACCAGCGACAAGTACACGGCCCGGGCGCACTGCATGGTCCGGCAGTACGGTAACTTTACGGTGCGCGCGGAGCTACCGACGGCGCCGGACGCGCGCGTCAACGGGCTGCACACGATGGGCGAGAATATCGCGGACAACGGCGGCGTGATGTTGGCGTACCACGCGTACCGCCGGTGGTCGGACACCCGGGACACGCCGGAACCGCGGTTACCGGGCCTGCACGAGTACACGCCGCGGCAAATGTTCTGGATCAGCGCCGCGAACATCTGGTGCTCGGTGTACCGGCCCGAGACGCTCCGGCACAGTCTGCTCACCGGCCACCATTCGCCCGGCCGGTACCGCGTGGTCGGCTCGTTCCAGAACCAACGGGCGTTCGCCGACGATTTCCGGTGTCCGGCCGGCTCCTACATGAACCCGGTGGACAAATGCAAAGTCTGGTAGACCGACCGGCTCTACCCGAAATCGGTTCCCGTCGTTTCAGACGGCGCGCGCGCGCGCCGCTCGATCGCCGTCAAACTGCACGGACGACACGCCGTGGCCAACCCAGCCAATTACAATTGTTTCGTCGGTATTATAATCATAGTAGTAATTGAAGCGCCAGCGGGTATTAATCGCGGCCGTATAATTATCGCGTACCTTCCGTACCAAAAGCGGTTTTCGTTCCGTTATGTCGGTCGTTCGCGCGGTTTCATTAGTCCGTTCGCCGCCGCCAGACGAAACGCGCGGCCGTCGATGGCGACCGAAAACTAAGCGAATAAACTGTTCGGCGGACGACGACGCGAATTCTTCGGCCGCCGGTCACCATAATTAAACGCCGCCACCGAAAACGAGAACTGTATTTTTCGACCGAATTACGGAAACGGAAACGTTTATGGGATTCCGTTTCCCGACTCGTTGCGTAAGACGCGTTTGTGGCTTAGGCCGGTGGACCGCGCGGATAAAACTTACGAATCCCCGCCACGACATCCGTGCCCTACTTACGTGTAAGTATATATATATATGTGTACATTCGTACTTGGCGTCCGACGACGAAACATTCATAACCCGAGGACGACGAGTACTTGATGACGTCGTTGTACAGTTACGGATTAGGTTTCGAGTGCTACGCCGCGCTTGACGTTAAAATTGACAAAAAAAAAAAAAAACGACATTCTACAACACAAAAAGGGC
>JAIPRN010003421.1:0-21513 GCA_025469175.1 Geopemphigus sp. TES_GeoC_2020 | reverse complement strand
TATTAGTATAAGTCAATAAGTCTATAAGTCAAAAAATTTAATTAATTATAGAAAATTAAATCAAGAGAAAAACATACAAACAAAAACCGTTAAATGAAGAAATTAACATTAAAATTAGACGAACGTTTCTTATAAACTCCTAATAAACACAATTTTTAAAATTACCAATTATTACAAAGAAATTAGCATTTCCACATGTCAAATTTTGATTGGAATTTTTAAACATTTCCGATCGTATCTTGCAACTAAATGATACAACTATTTTCCTAATCAATACGTATTTTACTTGTCTTCGCGCACCAATAATTTCTTCTCGACACCGTCTCCTTCCATTAAACCGTATTTAAACAAATTATTTTTTTCTAATAGATTTACATAAATATATCAAATATGTATAATCGTCTAAACGATACAAATTAATTCGTTGCAAGGTTCCAGAACATTGTAACTAATTTAATCATTTTTACACGGATATAAGACGACAAGTGGAAATATATACTTACACTATTCATTTTATATTCATCACGTTAATTTAAATATTATTTTAATTATTGTATATATAATAATGCCAATGCTTTGACCTATATAATGGTCTTATATTTCAGTGCACTACGTGGTTTCTTAAACGCCTCTTTTTTTGTAGTCTATATCGAATTTATCAGCTACGAAATTTGGCTTCGATTGTTCTCCTATACGTTGTGAACATACTGCTTTTAAATTTTTACACTCGATATAAAATACGGGTCATAATCCAGGATAAGTTTTGCTTCTGATGACAGAATCAAAAGATAACCTTCCAATCCATTTGAATGTTAAAAAGTTTTGAATCCAATTGAAAAAAAAAACTAGCGGACCCAATGGTACGTATTCGTTAGTATATTCCTTTACAAGTTTTAGCTTTTCATATGTTATTCGATTTATCATTTCTTCGGTTTCATACTTCATTAATAATTTTGGAGTTTATTCTCTCGATATTTATTGGATGTGACATTTTTAACCAACACTTTAAATGTAACTCAATCAGGCTCTTGACGTCACATTCATTTATCTTCACTTTCCTGGTATACTTTTTGCGACATTTATTGTGATATGTACCGTTAACTTATTATAATATCACAAAAATAAACTAAAACTGTTTACTTATTTTTCAATATATCGTTATATTATATTATATAACCTAGTTAATAAAAAAAATTACAAACCTTTTATTCCAATAATGCCCTCAGAAGAAACACATCTAATAATATACGTACATTGGAAACATTTCAAACATCGATATTTCCTCAAAATAATTAACTTAATATGAAAATAAAATAATTAACATAATAGAACTGCCAGATTTCAATCGATGAAATAACTAATTCTACTCCGTTATGTTGCAAACGTTGTTATTAGTACACACGAAATTGATAAATTTGGACATTTTCACTAAATTCTGAAGTACCGTTCGAAGCCAATCGTTTGACAATTGCGAAATTGTTTGACAATTTAATGCATAATTTGTGGCCAAAAGAAATACGTTATATTAACGTCTTATTATTTATAAGTAACGCCTACACTTTATATAGCAAAAATTGGGAAATCGATTCAAATTTTTTAACCAAAAATTATTCATGGTATATGCATTGTTCATAGGCTTCTTTGAATCTCAGAAGAAACCGTAGACACTTCATAGTGTAAACAAATCCGTTGGTTAAAACGGAAAACATTTTTTTTTGAAACGCCTTCTCACGTGACAATGTTTAAAAATACAGAAAATTATAAAAAATTAGCTTTCATTTTACCCCGAACTTATTTTAAAAGGTTAGGAACATGAACTACAGTCACTTTTTATTATTGTGAACATCATAAAACTCTAAAATATATTATTAATTACATAGATAAGGAAAAGGCGATATTTATTTTAAATTTGCAAAAATATTTTGCTGATCTTATCCTTGCAGAAAATGTAATACTTATAAAATTTGAATTTTCACCAAATACAATAACCAATCTTGGAACAAAACGTATTTCGTTTAGTGAAATAGATCAAGATTTGATAAAAAATGTACCATTTACTGAACGCTAATTACAGTTTCTAAAATTATAACTGTTCAACAAACTTCAATGGAAGAATTGCCTAAAAATTTGAACATTGATGAATTAGTATTGTATATATATATATTTAGTATTTAGTATTTAATACGTTATAAATACTCTCGAATATATTTAATTGATGTAAACAGTTCGTTATTGACTTTTTAAGTACTATTAACTAACAACAGAAAATACTTCCGTTTAAAAATTTAATACAACACCTTGTTGTGCAATACAATATTCTATGTAAGAAAGTATTTCGATTACATTTATTTTCAACTGAAATATTAGGCGTTTTTATTTTTTATATAAGTATAAGTTACTACTTAAAACGATTATTAAATTTAACACTTCACATCCTGTATTTTAGTTTTATATATTTTATTTTTAATTTTAATCAAATTTCACAAAATTGTTAGTTTTAATTATACGTAATTTACTTGATAATTGTTAAAAAATTAATTTTTAAACGCATATTTTCAAATTTTTAAGGGCATGTCTGTGTATACTTGCATTTCTAGTAGTATTTTAGAATTACACTTCATCTGGCCTAATTATTGTATTCGATAAATTCTTAGTGAACAAGAAGTTCACACACTACGGCCGATATCGTTACCAATAAATGCGTCGTGTATTTTGAAATTTTAGAACATTGTTTCTAAATGTTATAGACAGCAATGTTATATACATGGAGTATGACAATGACTATATTACAGTGGCTGACTGAGCTTTGGGCCCTTTTATATGGTTGTGAACGCGTATTTAGCTACGCTTATATCTTAGATATAAGACACCGTGACACTGAGATGGTTTATAAATATAATTCCTTTTACAATATAAATGTAGTACTATATTCAATTTTATTAAAACGGATTAACTATTGATTATTTCACTTTGCTTTTATGTTTTTATCCTCCTACCCTTCCCCCAAAAGCAATGCATAACTTACTTGTACCATCGCTACGAGTCTGGTCAATCTACCCTTATACGTCCCATTACGGTAAATAATAGTAACATATTTTGAATTTCAAACTACAATGGTGTAAATTAAAACGCCCTATACGTATACTCTAGTTATATGTATTTTGAACGAAAAATGTAAACATGAGCACATTGCGTTTATACCACTAATGCTTACGGATCTACGACGATAATTGAATTGTCCGTTATTGTTCCCGATCAATGCAAAAGATAAAGAAAAATTACGAGTAATTAAAAACGTGTTTCGAATAATATTCCCACTATATACACTATACCATATATACACCACTCGACGAACATCGTTGACATACATTTATAAGTAAACTTCAAACGAAAAAGTGACGCCTAAACGTTATTTCGTCGTTAGGGGATCATTAATAAACCAAATTCACAGACGTTACAACGATAATTGCAGTTAACAACCATGTAATATTATCGTGCCCGTGTACCTGTAATCGAAATATTATGTAAATAAGACTAAATTGTGTATTACTACTAGAGCATTTGCAGTATGTCGGTTTACGCGAATGTCATGCGTTTAGTTTTATGCGGCCGTTACTTGCTGTCGTCGTTCGACGTTCCTCTGCGTTCGGGCGGCCGCGTTTGACGTTCGCGCAACGCGCAAAGTACGTATAAAAAAATATCGAACCCGCAGATTGTTCGCGACGTATAATAAATAAGTAAAAAACCCTCGTGATAGCATTGTCGAGACAAATCTTCGGCTTTATGGAACACGGATGGCGACGCATTGTTCGTTTCCGACCCCTTTTGTATTCACGAGCCCGTCGAACTGTTGAGCACTTCCTACGCGCGCCACTGATCTGACGATCGTTATTTCATATTGTACGTCCGGGAAAGTGGAGATGGGGGATCGAGGGGGGAGGGCTCCGCGAACGCGATGCTTGGTTTCCGGTCCAACACAAACGATTGGACGTGAATCGAACCGTTTGCGGGATAACCTAAGGTTTTATTTTTCTTTTGATGTGCGAACACGGTCCCCGTACTTACTCCCTGTATTTTATCATCGGCAAAATAGAGTGTCAACAACATCCCTCATACTCCATTATTAAACTAACGGGTTTCAAAATATCGCCATACTCGAAACGATCGGAAATTATACCTCAATAGAGACACAGTAAATGTATTACCGAGAAAACTCGGTTGACTATACCATTAATTCGCAAAATACGTAGAAACGAATACGGAATTTTGTCATATTTCCGGGTATAAAAAAAAACTGGATATGTCAAACATGCAATGTAGAACAACATTAATTATTCGGCCGAGAATGGTTTCCTTCCCCTCCTTCATCAAACCACCCAGGAACGTAAAAATGCGCGGAGTAAGAATCTTAACTCAAATCCACAAATCCGGATATTCTTCAATTAATCTCAGCTACAATGTACGATAGCTGTACTTATCCGATACCACGGTGATGATGGTAACGCAATGAAAAACCTTTAACGGAACAGATCACTGCCGGATTAAACACGACCGGAACGAGTGAAATATTAACATTTATATAACAACATATTATACAACAATTTTGTACGACAGGATTAGAACATTTCGAACGAAATACACAGCGACAATGTTTCTTGGCCTATTCAACGGTAAGTAACGCTATACGAAACTTTAGTAGTCAATATCCTTCCGACAAAGCAAAAACGTATTGGTGGGCATGATTGTGAACAAAAAACCAATCTATTATATTTTATTACACCACTTGTTTCGATCATTACTCGGGAATAACAACCTATACATATGTAATTATGTAATTACACATTAATTTACTTATATATACCAACCGATATTGTACCAACGTATTTTTTAGTAAAGTAATCCTACATAATGAAATATTATGGACTGTAGAAAGTGTCTTTTGCTAATCGCCTGAAATAGTTTAGTGAATAACGAACCATATATATATTTAGTTTAGCTAACTGTACCAAAAAAAAAGAAGAATCTGTTTGAGAACTATTGCAAAATTTTGTATAGGAATTTATAAAAACTAACTTTTTCAATTTTAATATTTATTAATAAACGTTTTAATTTCTTGAAACTAAAAATACTGTTACATAATACATAGTTTGAAAACACGGTGTTCTTATGAATATACCTATATGATATACGTGAATTTTCCAATTGGAAATACTACAAAGCCGAAATTAGCCATAACTTCACTCTGCAAATGAGAAATGTGAAAAAACCCATTTCTAAAAACAAAACAGGATATATCGTACATGAACATCATTAGAAAGACCCTTAATGCTCTTTCATATACAGTAGTATGCACAAAATTATCATTGAAATATACAACAGAATCGAAATTGTTACCATCAAATGACGCAAAACATAAAAACGTCTCCAAAATGTAACCTAGTGTTCTAGTTATTGGAGGCGATTAAAATTATGGTGCATACATTCTTGAAATCAAGACGAATCTCTACGACAAATTCGATGTCGATTCAATAAACAGTTAACAAAATGCCACACCACGTCAAAACGAACGTTCCTTTTATTATATTAGATTATATAGTGAAAATCTATTTGAACGCTATTCGAGATGCCTATAAGTCATCCGTTAAAACTTAAAATAGGTAAGTCATAGTAAAAGTATACACAAAGGAATTCGTATTATTCGCCCATTAAAATATTTATCTTCGCGGTTGATTTAAAAAAAACGTAAAACGTGAATCGTTATTTTTACCATAGATTTCATTTTTGGAAATTTCCAACTAGTTTTTCTGTCGTGAAAATTATATTTATTTGAAAATATTGATCCCAGAATTGATCGGAACGTGTTTTCGTTTTTTTCGTAGGTTTCAAAATACGTACAATGAATGGAAACTGACAGATCAGCTCTTCAAAGCCCGTTGTCTTTATATTCAACAACATCATACTTATTTTTATCGGAACATGATTTAAAAAAAAAAAAGACATATAAATATATAAGTAAAACTATATTTTCATCACTTAACATTTCTGTTATATAGAAATTCGTTGTTCACGTTTACAAATCCGTTAAATTAGACCGAAGATAAAGTGGTAACAATATTGTCATTGACATCTGACAATATTGTTTATTCGTCACGAAAATGGTTCATAAAAGTATTTTTATTACTCGAACGCGTACGGGAAAAAAACTTTACGTTTACTCATTTTGACACGCCAACACTGGCTAACTTAATAACTTAAAAATGAAAAACAAACTACAACTGAACTAAGCGGTACTATTACACTTGCTTGCGACCATGGTTTCGGGTTGCAATAATAACGTGATTCTGAATTTTGTTCCCCATCGTTTAAGTAGATCACTTTAATATACGCGTCATTGGGCCGTGATAATCAGTTGGCGAAATCAGTTTATGCAAATTATATTACCGTATAAATAATATTATGATATTTAAATGATAAGAACTTTTTCGGTGCCGTAATTGTTTGGTCGTTATATACCTGTGCCGACTGTTCTGAAACTTCGTTTCCACTACATCAATGGGACGTATACACATTTCGTATTGAAGAAAAGATTTATTAAAGAGTACTCATTATCTGAAAAGTTACATGCCCTACGTCATTGAAAACAACAATTCCAACTCCTTAGCGTGGGTTAAAAGCATTTTAGCCACTTAAAAAAAACGCACCTACGTCATTACCGTCGGTTAGGTTTGACTCGCAAATACGAGTAAATCTACACGTATTTATAAGTGTTATTGTTCAAACTATTATATATTCGTTCAAAGTTTGAATTGTATATTTTCGATAATAACCGTATTTTTAGTAATAAACCCCCCAAAATATTATTCGACCGGTAAAATCAATACAGTAATTCGCGATTGTCAAAATAGGTATTGTTATGTAAATACCGCTATTGTTATCTGGAGGTCATTGATTTTAATGTTTGTTGTGATATACAATAATTATTTATTCCAAAGTAAAGAACTTAATACAGAAACTGTTAAATACATTCGATCAAATTTACTGTTCAAAGTTTTTAGACTTGTTGATTAAGCAGTAATTTGCAATATCCAGAAATCCGCGTATAGATTAGATCCTCTTGTTGCTTAACTCGAAATAAACATTAATACCGACTAGAAGCATAATAGTTCGCCAAACACAAAACAAATAGATCAAAAGGTAACGTTTAAATAAGCGTTAATACGAGTTAATACTTCGAAATTAATCTTTAACTATAATCCTATCAAAGAAAAACCAAAAACGTTTTCTATTAGTATTACTTGTGAATACGTTATTGAGAATATAACAGATAATGCGGTATTTCGTATAATGCCCGAGCATTATATAAAATGCATTATAGCATTATATAAAATAGCATCATTTTTGACGGTGAATATTTGAGAAGTTTTTGCTGAATAATAGTCTAATTTATGATATATTATCTAGTAATATCTATTTAGTAATAAAAGTTTATTCTTATTGTAATATCATGTAATAATATTATTACTATTCCTTAAACAAATTTGACATTTTGTATTATGCCTAGGTAATATTAAAAATAAAATTATACGTTTTATTCAAATTACCCAAATCTGTATTATCATAATTTACTAGAAACATAATATTATGATTTGATTAATAAAATAATAAAATTATTTTAGCAAAGTAGTGGTTTAGTGATTAAGTAAACTGCTTAATTGGTAAGCATTAATATACTCGCATATATTCCGATAGTGTTAAGTGCAGAATTTACAATAGCATTTAATCAGAAATATATTAATTATGATAAACATATTAATACTCAATTTAATAAATGTTATAAAATAGGCACTCCAACATTCTTGTTAGGTGTTTTTTTGCAGTCTCTAGAAACTTCCACTAAATACATGAATAATATTACGCCGATGATTTAGAAAATTGTTTTATGGAAGTCCTAGTTAACTATTACTTGGGCCTATATATGGTATTACATAACAGCTAACAAATCCACGTGTTATTTGCAACAAAACTAACGCCCATTGGTAAAATATTAATGAATTTTTGATATTATTGTTAACGAGGATATTTACAATATATGAGGTCTATAAATGCCATCTTTGGCAGAACAATAATACCTGAAATAATTAAAAGTGATCCTTTAATAACCCATTGTACATTCCCTGTTTTGTGAACATTAATTTCAAAAACAATCTACCATTATATGTATTTTACACTTGATAGACAAATCAATTGTACTTTACTATATTCAACAGTGTTGAACGTAAAACTAGTTTTATCCTTAACATTTATAACTAATGATATGAAAACAAATAACGTAAAAGCTAATTAGTATAATGTGTATTTAGGTAACTTAAATCAAATTTATAACCATATACTTTTAATTTACGAATACCAGTAAATATTAGTCGTAACTAACCTCTGACTATTTTTAATATTGTTATTAAGCATATTTCTCTTAACTCACTACTTCCTAAATACTGAAAAAAATATGGAAATCAATGTTATAATAATACGAATATTAAAAAAAAAAATATTATTATTTTAATATATTAATAGGAAATTTCGGTATACTTATAAATATAATTTGTAAACAAAAATAATACTTATTATTTTTCATTTTGATTCAACTATTTCAAATACGATTACAATAAAGGCTTTCGACAAAAATATGTACAATCAATTTAAATAAAGTACTTGAAAATACTTTTACTTAAAACTAAAAACCAAAAATATAAAATTAATCTTTCAGACAAAAAATCTTGTATATAAACAAAAATCATTCTATAACATTATAAAACATAATACATACGTTTTTAATGTTCTTTTTAATTTTTAATAAATATAGGCTTTTGCTAATATGCTTTGAAAGGTTTTTAAAAGTCGAAAAAGGGTAATCTTATAAAAATTTAAAACAAATTCCATGAGTTAATATTCATATTCCATGAGTCTATATTAGAACAATTATAATAAAAATAAATTAAAGAATAAAAAATCCATAAACATTAGAACATATTATCATAAAACATATTCCGATTTTGCAGACATAATAAATTGGATAATTTTTTCTGTTGACTGGCGAAAAATGCGAATTAAAAATATTGAATTTATGTCGCTTTAAATGTAATAAAATTTTTACAAAATTAATATTTATGTTTCATAAAAAGTTATATATTATTATATTTATATTTATATGTCGATGTTTAAATATATAATGTTAAAAGAATATTTCCATAGAAAAAACGTAGACTACTTTTAATGTCTATTATATTATTTTTATATTTTATTAACTATATATAACATAATATTTTTATTCGTTTGAAAAAATCAAAAAATAATTTTCCATAAAGAAATAATACTTAAACGTAATATTTTTTCCATTTTTTTTGTTTTTATAAAAAATTATGTTATAATATAAAATATTTTATTTGCGATTCTATTGAATCAATAATTTTATAAGTAAATTATTTTAAGAAATTTGTATAATACCATTATCTAAAATCTAATATACTTGAATAAATAATTTGTATCTAAAATATACTTAAATGACTAATTTTAAAATTTATTATATTTATAAATTCTTTAAAGCTTACGTATAATTAGAAAAAAATATATTTTTCTAATTATGCATCGTTATTTCATGTAAATAAATTTGACACATTATAATTATATAAAATATAGTAGACAATTATTAATACTACTCCAATTTTTTAATATAATATCACTTTTACGTTTGTTTATATACTTTTCTGTCAAATAGGTCAATATTTTTAAAAAATTTAAACATTTGATGAATTATTATTATTTTATTATTTAAATACTAATACTACTAAAATCAGTTTAAACATATTCTGCAAAAATTGACTATTATGTAACATATAAAAAAAATCTATAACGCGTACTTTTTCTATTAATAAAACTTCTTCGTTATAATATAATATGCATTAATAAATGTTTAAACTAAATTCTTAACTAATAAAATATTACGTTTAAAAAATCATAAAACTTTTAATTTTAAAAATAAAAATACCAAATATATTCTTTTCATTCAAAAAGAAATGCACCTACTAATATCCTTATTATAAACCATTTCTAATAAGAAAACCAGTAAACAAAAATAATAATAAAAAAAAGAAAAATAAGAAGAACACGAAATTTAAAAATATTTTGAAAAGCTTATATTTGTACAATTTTTAGAACGATTATTTGTGAATTTTATAAAACGTGTATTTAGATTTTAAACATTTATATTCTTTATATAAAAACATAATAATTTCAGCATCATTGAGTTAATAATTCCAAATTATATTTAAAAAGTCATTTTATTATATATTTCATCCAACTAAACAAATCAAAACTTAAAATATAAAAATATATAAATAACTCAAATCAAAACCATTAAGCAGCAAACTCTCTATTTATATACATTACATTTTAATAATATAGATATCTAAAATCTAAATACAATATATATATAATTATAATTAATAACCAATATTTTAAACTTTATATGAAAACTGCAATTTTTAATAATAAACTTTTAAAAAAACTTTATATAAATTAATTATTTTCCTTTTAAAATATTGTAGCATTTTTAAGTTTAAATCAAATTATTAATTATAAAATTATAAAATAAAATATTGTTAAAAGTCGCATTTTTAATTATTGACGAATATGTAAAAATTAAAGCTTTCCAAATCGTTAGATATTAATATATTTTCTTAGGTATTGTTTTAATAATAAAAAAGGAAATCATATTAAAATGTAAACAAAAATATTGAAAGAAATATTTTATTACATAAATTTAAATCTTAAAATACATATTTTAATTATTTAAATGACTTTTATTATATTTTATTTAGTATTTTAAATATTGTAAACAAATTGTTCTGCAACGATATATTTTATCGATTATCTATCACATTTCCGAGAAGAAAAACACACTTAAAATATATAAATAAAATACAACAATTTTAAATTTAAATTGTCTAATAGTTTTACATAAAAATATTGTCAAACCCCTTCCCCTGTCCAAAAAAAAAAAAATATATCAAAATGTGGAATATTAATACTAATTTAACGAAATTTAATTCATAAAATAATAATTATTAAAACTTCAAAATCGAATAATAATTACTAATTAGTGAATAATAAGTATTTGTAATAATTTATAAATGTGACATTATTATCAAATTATTTTTATTTTTTTTTAAAAATCTTTAAATGTGAAAATTTGTTTTTAAAACGTTTGGCAACTTGAATATATAATAACAATTTTCATAAGTGAAGAAATTTATTTAAATTATACTTTTATAATGGAAAAAGCCGCTTACAAAAAATTATATGTTTTTGTATAAATATCACAAATTATAACATCATTATCATAAATTATTGAATAAATCTATATTTATTTTTGATGAAACGTACAATTTCATGTTTAAAGTTTTAAGCATATTGTGACAAAGTATTTTAACACGTCCAATATTTTAAAAATCTCTTCTTCTTTTTATTCTCCTAGCTATTTGGAGTTGGACTTGGTCTTTAACCTCCACTGAACTCTTTATCCCACATCATTCACGCACACACCCGCAATCTTCATATCACACTCAATCCCGTTCAACCACTTCTTCTTTAGTCCTTACTTCCTTTTCTTCCTTCCATGCTTAATTCCAGAACTGTTCTCACTGTTTCCAGAATATTTTAAAAATCTAAACTAATAATTAACTTTTATGATCATTTACAATATTTAGTTTAATATTTATTTTTAGTGAAATATATCGACTTCACTACTTTTTTGTTTTCATATTCAGTTGCATACCACAATATTACCCATATATACTTATTTTAATAGGAATATTTAATATTTTTTTAAGATATATATGTATGTTATGTCTTATAGATATAAATATTTGAAATTTCAAATTTTTTATAGGCGCAGTACTAATACCGTACTATTTCCATTACTACATTCAATAAATGTTGAAAATAGATATTATTTATAATTTTCTTTTATAAACGTTATAAATTTGAAAATTTCACATTAAACCAAATTCCGTTCAGAACAGTTCCCAACTACAGTATGATTTATTGTTTTACTTTCAAATTTATAATTAATTATATTTTATAATTATAATTATATTTATATATGTAAAAACTAATCTAATTCACGTCATTTAAGTCGAAAATAGAGAGAACTAAAGTACATCTAAGATACTGATGCAAGGCTAGGAGTATAGTAAATTATATTTTACAATGAAATACGAGATTTTTATATACATTTCTATACGATTGTCAATGTTTCTTGAAGAGAAATTAAAAAAAAATATTTTGTTTTATTTTCAAGTAAATGCAATAACGAATTCGCAAGAAAAATCTAAACAATTAAGCCGGTTTTCAATCAAATTAATAAGCGATATTTTGTTGCAATTCGAAAAATAATTTTATTTGGAGACGCAAAATTGTTATCGATCGTTTAATTCTATCGTATATAGACTTTCAAGTATAATATAGAATTTTTTAAAACGTCACTTCAAAAATGTGTCATCCTTTTAACTAAAACTACATATATTTATTTTATCATAACTACTAATTTCCTAATACCAAATAAAAATACTACTCTCAAACATCCGTCCATAATATCACACCAACTCCCACTGCTGGCTGTCTTACACTACCTTGTGTCCATTATAGACATTATTTAGGCTTTTAGCTTTGAATTTCTTCTGCATTGAAATATATATATGTATATATGACACATAATAGGAAATATATTTCTATTAATATTTTATTAACAATTATTATTTTATCGTTTTTGACGATATTTCACGGTTCACATTATATTTCAACAATGAGTACCTCGCACCTGTACAAATACAATACAATGTTTCGAGCAACTACATTTGTATAGATAATAGCAGTCATTGTTTATAATACAGATAGTAAAAATTTAATACAATTAGTGGTTTATTTGGCCAGATCAAAATGTATGAGAATACATTGAAGTTTGAAAACTATTTTGCTTAAAGTTTTCGGTCACAATACCCTTACTTATCATCTCCACACCCACTTGAATTGCAATTTTCCCAAAACTAACATCGATTTAGTTTTTGAACAGACAGCGTTTATTTCCCATTGCACAACGATGACATAAGATTATATTTGCTTTTAGAGACTCAGGAAATAATTTAAAGTTTAAAGACTTTAAATGCGTTTTGAATTTTATGTTATAAAACAAACAATAGACCACCTTATCTCTTCCGGTTTCTATAATGGAAACGATAAACGTACCTGAGGAGGATAGAAACGTTTAAATTGCGATCTAACCAATTAAAAATTTAGATCTCTTCTGTTTTAACATTTTTAATTTACTTCAAATGGAATTATACGTGTTTAGTCAATTAGAAACGAATTCCACTGAGTATACGCAGTTGTACGTGATTGCAAATCCCCGAGAGTAATAAATAAAAGTCGACGTTTTCTTTATCTAAACCAAGACGTAACTTTTGCTGCTACATGTTTATTGGACTTTTTAAAGTTTACTATGCGATAGATAGGTCCTAACTATACATTCTACGTTTGATTTTGAAAAAGACTCAAATAATTGTTTATTTAATAACAAAGTTGTAAAATAAACACTAAATAAAAAACATTAAAATGTTTTAAATACAATTTCATTTAAATACCATATACAATTGTATGTTTTAATAAATTGTATTGTAACTACTAAGTAAATGTTTGCCAAACGTGACAACGTAATTCTAGTATATGTCATTCGTCTCGATCTACTCACTTCAATTTAATACTTGATATTGTATGTCCAAAATTATAAATTAATACCATTTCAGAAATAATAATATATATACATATATTTTTCTATAATATTTTGGTCTTTGTTTTAAAATAAAATTTCTCGTAATAAATATACTATAGACAATTAACAATTAATATAAATCTTAATCAATGCAAAATAAATTTTAATAAACAAAAATCAACTACGCTATTTGGAAATCGTATGATCTACATCTAACCACCATGATATGACATTAAAAAAATGTACTTAATATTTAATTTGGTCAAAATTTTCTTTAAATTATATGAATAAACGTTAAGATAACGTTTCAAAAATTTTAATTATAAATACTACACAAATCAATCAAGGAAATTTAAAATGTTATTAAGATCACAGCTTAACCTACAATTTAAGTTTTTGATTCACTATTATATCATACGAATAGAAAAACTTGACCAAATCATTTAAAGAGTGGTGTCGTACAATGTGGCGTCGATAGCAGAGGTTTTGGAAATAATAACACTGACAATAATTCTTCCAATCCCAAACGACAATCGTGCGAATATATTCGCACGATAAGTACGTAATATTATACTTAAGAAAACGGGCAGATAAAGGTCGTTATTAATGAAAAGTGAAAATACATACATCTCATAACCTAACAATTTAAACATTAATTGGATCTAGATGTCAACATTAGGTGTATAGTTTGATTTTTAGGTTTTACGTTAGAAATGTCCAATTCTTGATATATCGAACCATCAAAAAATTATTTATTTATCAATTTCCCATTCTGTCTTATACATAGGGTACTAACTAACCTAGAGTTAATGCTTCCCGTTAAATAAACCAAAACTTGATTTTTCGAAAATACAAATTTTTCTTAGATATTTGGGTTTCATAATTGACAATATTTTATTCATCTAGTAATACGTAATTTTATTGACATAAATAGACGAAATTTGAAAGAAATGTCTATCATTTTACTTCCATCGTAATTGGGACAAACTCAAAATACAGACGATTTACATATACTGCTACGTAAAAATAAAATTCCCTATAATATTTATAATTTATAATAACATTTCTTCTCCGATATGATCTACTCAAATCGCCTTTTGCTACAGTTAAAACGTCCCTTAGACGTTATCACTGTAGCAGCCGTTTTAATTCTTTAGGCCATGATCTTAAATGCAATTTATAGCGACGTTACTTCAAATAATATTCACTTTAAAATTATTAAACGTATAAATAACGAAAAACAAATATCAAAAACATTTCTATTTCAAAAAATAACTTCCTCGACAATAAGTTTCAAATGACGAAAGTGTTAAAAAAATATGTTTAAAATTACTTCTATTTAAGTAAATATAAGACGATTATTGGATTACTTGTGACATTGATTACAATTATATTTTTACGATTAGGCTACGTAATTGAAAATAACAATGATACAAAATAATAATAATAATAACCAACACCAAGGAATTGTCGTATTTAAACCGTCTGTAATCGACTCTAACTCGAAGACTCGAAAATCAAAACCGGTTCATTCCTTCCCCCCTTCTCCCACCAGAGATTTGAAATGTAAATTTTCGCTTCACGTCTACGCGCCTTTTCTTTTCCGATTTCTAAATCCGTTCCAACCTCCATGGAGGTAAATCTGAAAATTACGCGGACGTTCATTCACGCCAAATAACCCGTATATTACCGTAACGTTGGCGGGTGAAAAAAAAATAAAAGCGACTGAAAAAAGAAAGGAATTTAGCGTTATTTAAATCTCTCCTGGGAAACGCGGTCGTAGTCATTACCCGCCGCCACCGATTACTGCTGTCCGCCATCATTGGCGGTGGTGAATCCGTGTTCCGTCTACGTGTCACGACGAAATAAAGGAGAAAAAGTTACAGCGATGTCGGAGGAACTCGTAATTATCTTAATATTAAAAACGTTACGTCTTTATAATATATATATTATAATACCGTTAGACTACAGATTTACAGTATTTATATACCGACGAACCTATAATAAATACGGCGTCGCGCGCTAATGTTCACTAAATTATTGTTTACTCGTCATGCGTTCACCGTTACAACATTTTATACGAAGTTCTTGAATAAGTAAACAAATCCTCGCATGAACAGAAAAAAAATCGAATATTTCGGCCGTAACGCGGGTAAAGCAAAAAAGAAACAAAGAGAACAAAAATCGTGGATAATCGTATATTTCGTTTTCACTTTTTTAATCGGTATATCGAACGTGGATTGACTATAATTCGTGCCGGAAGTTCTAAATAATATCGAACAATGACGAATTTACCCGTGTATTTAATTAACGAATATGAATAGAAAGGAAAAACAAACTCTCGTTGATTACCGTTTTATGACAGAGCTCCATTTTAAAATTACTATAGTAAAATTATAGAGGGAAATAATTCAACGAATCTTAA
Source organism: Geopemphigus sp. TES_GeoC_2020 (assembly GCA_025469175.1). NCBI lineage: Eukaryota > Metazoa > Arthropoda > Insecta > Hemiptera > Aphididae > Geopemphigus > Geopemphigus sp. TES_GeoC_2020. The sequence goes on along the minus strand of JAIPRN010003421.1, from coordinate 5,266 downwards.
AAGTAGCCTCTGTCCAATATCGATCCAAAAACAATAATCAGCCTATCGGGGAATCCTCCAGTCATTCCATTGGTCGCGTCCGCGAGCTTCGAAATACTTACAGACGTATATTTATAACATTCGACCGTCTCGTCGGACCTCATGCTTTATGACGTCGGTTAATAACGCGCTTAGCGCCAAAGCCTTTTAATCCTAAATCCGATTAAAACGCGTACGTGTCGAGATGGTCGGAATATAATTAGCGGTTTTCCGGCGGAAATTATTCGACCATGCTAATGAACGTTCGAAGGGAGCCTAACCAAGAAATACCGTCACGATTAATAATAAATAATACTTAAGGTTTGTTTGGATCGACCGGATTAATATTCACGTATGATTTAAATGTAAGTAAGAGCTCTTCCGTCGGCTGAAATACCACCACGTTCGTCGGTAGTGTACGCCGAAAACCCCGGGAAAATATTTGGAATCTGAAAAAACAACCCCCCCCCCGTTTCGAATTTCGAACGTAAACTATCACTGCGTAGAGTGTTCTCCTCCTTCGTACCTCCCTTGAAATGCGAATCGATTCGTAGACGTCGAGCAACGGCATAATCTCAAAACGATAATCGGCACCGTCGTCGATGTGCCTAAAAACCGGGTACGACACGAACTTGCCGTTTTACTTCAGCGAACTCGAGACCAATCCGGAGAAGGGGAAATGAGAAGGATGACTTACCTGCTAGTAGTGGACATCTTCAGTGGCAAGTGTGTATCGCGACGACGTCCAGCCGGACACCTGCGGAAGAAACCGGCGAGCGTGAACGGCGACACCGCGACACAGGAACAGGCAGCCACTACCGCCGGTACTACGAAGACAACGACGACGACGACAACTCTCCGAATATCTGCGCGCGCGTGTGTAACGCCGCCACCGGTCGCCGACGGCAAACGACCGCACGCGTTCGGTTCAGTCCGATCGCGGTCGTGGTACACACGCACACACGCACGCACGCACACTTTACCGCGGGAGCGCTACGATATAATACACTACGCGAATTCGCCACGGCGGGTCCGATCTCTCGGCAGCAGTCGTACGGTGGTCGCGGCGCGTTTCGGACGCCGTTCCCTTTGGCAGTGACCCCACGCGTCCCTCGACTCGTTCCTCCCCCTTCATCCCGCCAAATCGATGCGCCGACATCCGCATCATCCCACCGATGGAAAACTCCTCCGCGGCCCGCACTGTACCGGATCCCGTCTCGCCCGCTGCACAGCGTGATATGCACACGCGTAACATAAAGGCCTCACCATAACGATTGTCGACGAGCGAACGCGCGTGCGCACGTCGCTGCCAGTGTGTGTGTGTATGTAGGGAAAAAACCAAAACAATACGCTCGTCCCTGGGGTAGTGTAGGGAGATGGAAAGGGGCCAGTTTGAGTCGAGGAACGTACCGAAATCGGTTAACGGACGCTCGCCAAAGCGTGTCTCTATAAATACGTACCACCACTACCGCCACCGCCAACACCACCACTACCAACGTACATAGTAGGACGTTGTTGTTCTCTTTTTCCCGAATACGACGCGGGTGGTATATTCGTGAACAATATTGTGTTGATCGATTTTATAAGATTTATTCGGAAATTAAATGGTCGATGATAATAGCTACTACGACGCCGTACGTAGTCGAGATTACGACGATTTTTGTACCTTAATCTCGCGCCTAATTCGAAATCCTCTGAAACGGGTTTTTATTTTCAATCGGTAGAACATTCGTCCCGTACCGATTGCAATTCTAGTGGAAAATATGACATACCTGCCGTCGAAAAAATACCGTACTACATTTTCATATCAAATATGCCACGGCAATGAGGGGGCTAGAAGGTGAGTGGGGCCGATTTGTCATTCGCTGTCTAGCGAGTCACCGCCGTGTCTGCCTAAAGATTACGCGAATTTTCCGTTAATACATAAATCGCGCTAAAAGTGTCGATGTCTGACGTGAACGCATCACTTCTCCTTCTTAAAAAATAAAATGATCCTACGATGATTTATTCGCGATTGAACAACAACGACTATCGTTTATATCATTCCTGTACGTAATACAAAAACTGAATGAAATAAAAACAATTTGTTGAATAGACCTTACTCAAAAAAAATGTATTAGACAAAATGGGGCGATAATTTGAATAGTTTTTCAACCGAAAACATAAACGTATCCAGTAATATTATAGAATTACAGTACAAATCGGACTCGAGTTTATTGTCCGGTTGTCTTAATAAAAAGGAAGTGTGTCGGTACGGTCGATCGTTCCGAAATTGAACTTCTCAACGTGTTTTGTAAAATTGAAATATTGCCAATTTTAGAAAGAGAGAAACAACTTTATTAAAACGAACTCTCCAATGGTTGCCAAATGACACAGTAAACAAACGAACACAAATTTATTTTTAAAAAAACAATTATTGAGTTTAGTGAAAAATTCCTCGTTCGCTATGAATCTAAATCTATCTGATAGACCAAATACGAATATTACTCGTTAGTTTTCTAATCCGCTGAATACTCTCCGGTTAGAGGTTAAGTCGCGAATATATTTTGCTCGTAAAAAGCGTATATTAATAATACATAATATTTTTATACACAAACCGTATTATCGAGTACACTTAAAACACAGGAACGACCAGTGTATAAAGTACTTAGAAAGAGATTTTCCATCTTTCAATATTACAAAAACGATTCGCCCCTCCCATCACCACCACCAAGCCCCGGTGGCTAACCGAAATCTGGTAATCATAAACATACACACGCACATACGTAGGTAATCCAATAATATATATAGCGTGGTAGTAATGCCGATAGTATAGAGTTTATTGAAAATCGAATCCGACAACGGCGGGGAACACACGCGAATCGTTAATGGACCGGAGAGACGACTGTAACGTTGTACACAACGTACACTATAATAGCATTATCGTTGTTATTCTATAGGAAAACGGGGAAGGGGGACTGCGTCGCGGTCGATGCAAGTATAATACGCATCCAGCGTAATTGAATAATGCACCGGTCTCGAATTCGCAAACGGTGTACGGGGCACGACGATCGATCACGACGCGTTTTCCTATTTTCGTACGTGCTCTCGAAGCAAGTCCAACATATTATCGCGGCAGTATTTCATATATAACACGTGTTTCGCGCCCTCGTATCAGCAGCTAAATAATAAATAAATTGATTCGTTGTTTTAACGTTTTACCTAAAACGATACCGTACGGCCCGACAGGCGTCCTTTAATGTACTGGAGACGATTGTTGAAGACCAAAAATTCGAATAGGGGAGAGCATTTGTTGTACACCGTTTTTAGTACACGTAAAAAAATGTAATACTCGCTATTCCATACACACGTGGACGGTTACCACATAAAAATGGTACGTGTTTGTAATGCACACGATTACACTGAAAAAGAAACGGAATAAAACTGACCTTCATAATCATTGACGAACCATAGTTTTTAACTTTACTTTAGACAAATGAACAGAGAAACGCCATAATATGTAATTCGATGGTACGAATATATGTACATATAATTGAGTTCCGAAAAGACGCGAATAATTACATAAGGTACATTATTTGACATTTTATTTACCCCTGAAGGTGTTCACAAAAAAAAAACAACGTTATACTTCACGCACCAAACAACTAAATAATAAAATGACAAAAACAATACGTTCCGAATAAAATCTAATACCCAGTCATCTACACGATACGTGTTCATACGTAATCGTCCGTGGAACGATCGATAAAATAATATTATAGTCACATAAAGACTTCACTCCCCCAAAAACCAACGTTATTTTTTCATATTGCTCTTCTAATCCTTCATTATGATTAAAGTCTAAAACATCATGGTGTTGCCATACATTTCTATATTATTAAAACACTCGACTGTTATCTATTAACGTCCAATGTAACGTCTATTATTGTTCAGTTATAATTATCGAATTTTAATGGCGGTAACAAATTGTTTGAAATGTATTCAAAAGAAATTATAATCGAGATATATAATTATAAATTATTCGCTACATATATATAACTTTAACAATTTAATATCAACATTATGTACTTCGAAAAAAAATGTTAAGCCTGTTAAAATATTTTTATAAAAAAAAGTGCAAAGTATTTCGATAATTATACAAAAAAAAAGTATCAAACCATAAATACTTTTCAAACGTATTATAAAATGGTTCCGAATACTATTTTATGTTATAAAACAAATTTATTCGAATAGCTTATTTACTTTTTTTGAAAAGGCTCGATATTTTATTTAAACAGTTCATATCTGTTCTTACTTGTACAAAGGAACAGCCTATACGATTCGAATTTTAATACACACTTCCCCGGTGAGTTTCAAATACTAATATTACTTTAATAACAGTGTCGTTCTCATTATCACCATATAATAACGCAATATGAATCAAACAGCTACCAATGGTATAAATTACAAATATCCGTACGTCGCTCCATCACCGTCATAGCCACCGTGCGTTTATAAGCTAGTCAAACGCATGGCCGGACTCTCGCACATTTCTGTACCTGAATTGCCTACTCGAAGCGCCGTGTGAATGCTAACCCACTGAATCAACTTTAGAATAGACGTTAAGTAATAAACAACGTTTATTAAACATAATAATATCTATCAAATTATAAACATAATACAAACATACTGAACTGTTAAAATAATATTATAGTAATCAGTAAAGTTTTTCCGAAAAACATATACGTATTTCATTGTATGGTATACGAGTAGAAATAAGAAGCAGACATTTGTCGTTGAGTTAGAACGCGCGTTTTTCTGATGGCGTATAATCCCTAATTCGCCCCGCCTGTTGTAAACATTATCCGCCATCGTGATTTCTCGAGCATATTTACGTGCTGTTCTATGCGCTAATAGTATACAAACAAATCGTATATAAAATACACATTAAGTATTATACATTATACGAGCAAGTAAAATATAGCCTGTGTTGGGATTCTGAAGTCTATTTGTATAAATAAAGACTAAATTACATGAAACTTGGGTATCTACAGTCGCTAAATTTATTTATTTATTTGACATAAACATTTTTTTTTAGAAAAAACACAAATAACTGAAACACATACAAATTACTTATCGTTTATATGTGGGTGTTTACACAGACACATACACACACACACACACACACACACACACACACACACACTCACACACACACACACACACACACATATATATATATATATATATATATATATATATATATATA
>JAIPRN010003420.1:0-21527 GCA_025469175.1 Geopemphigus sp. TES_GeoC_2020 | reverse complement strand
ATATATATATATATATATATATATATTCGACGAATTTACTTGTATAAAGTTCTACGATTTCCTTAAATTGCCATAAAAATTCGTTGTCAATAAGTTGGCGTTTTAAATCACGTGCTATTGAGATTTTTAAACATTTATACTGATTGTGAACGTTGTATTCCACTTTTTGAGTTATACAACTTTCGTCAAACGTTCCCGGAAACGTAAAAAAAATTAATCATTTTATTATAATTAGTTTTTGAAACTGCATATCCCCACAAAGACTACAACAATGTAAAAACAAATGTTTAGTACAAAAATATCATTTTTGTTGAATTCTATATCGCTATAAAATTATAGATTCAACAAATTTTCAGTATAACGCAAAGTTATAGTTTATAACTTTTATGCAGAAAAAATCATTTCGGGAAATTGATTATTCGCTGGATTCAATTTACAAAATATAGAATTAAAACGTTCATTTACGTAATTCTTCGTTCGTTTATAGCTTAAAATTATATACGTACAATATTTTCGTTTCTGTGATGCGTTTTATGAGGGTTTTCGGTACGAAAAACGTTTTAGATGAATTAGCCAACAACAATCGTCGAGTTGATTTTATTTTGTACACATAATATAAAATGTATTATTGCGGTATAACGACGTAAATATAATAAAAGACAAAATTGAATAATTTATTAAAAATTTACGTTTACACGGAACTTTTTTTTTGTAACCCGTCCCAGAAAAAAACTGTGTCTACGATACTGGACAGTTGTACGTTAAAATTACGTCGGTCATTGTAACAACCAGAATCGATACCTCTATTAAAATAATAGGGAAATTTAGTCGACCGTAATGTATTATTTTCACTACGATATTTCTACTATTGAACGTCGGTATTTTTGAAAACAATTTTTTTTAACTTTCTCACGACATACGTCGAAAATCGTCGTCTCGACGCTATCGCTGAACCAAATCCTTTCAAATATACTCGGAATCTTCCAGTTTACACAAATTTCTCGAATCTATGTATGTATACGTTAATTTTTAACTGGCGTATAAAATAAAACGTCACCGTTTACACACGACGAATAACCTTCTCACCTTAAACCACTCGTAACGTATTTATTTTTAACGCGTACATACCCCGTCAGTGTACTACATGTCGGTATAACCTCATTCGGTATTACTGTATAATACGATATTCGTACGTAGCTAATATTATATGAATAAAACGCATACGTAAAACAGGCCAATCGAAACGTTTTTATCGACAATAATTGTCGTATACTCGGAGGGGCGAAACTGTTCCGGCAAGAACGAATCGAATTACGTTAGGTATATCAGAAAACTCGCAGCGCCAATACTCCCGATACGGAGCTTTAAATGAAACTCTACAACTTGTTTCTCGAAAGACTGAACACATGAAAATGTTCCTGATAAAATTGAATAATGTCTCTCTCTCTCTCTCTCTTTCTGTCGCTGTCCCTCGCTCTTTCTTATCATATTAACACAAAAATAGCAGCGTATGATGAAAAATATATTTTTTCCGTAATTTGAAATATTTTTTTACCCTCGTATTCCCAATGGCAACCGGATATGTCACTCCGTTGGAAACGTTAGAAAACGTGATTACACTTTATTAAATTCTACTCGGTAATTTCGTCGACACTGCCAGTGATTGTATTCCATTCAAGCTTTCCTACTCGCATCCCATCCACTCCGCTGGCAGGCGATAAAATGTATTTACTGCAGCGTCAAATTGTCTAAATTCAATCAGCGAACGAGAACAATCGCGAATGACTCTTTAATATTTAGCAAATAAACTCGCGATTCCGAATGTATTTATGTCTGACGTCGCCTATATTCCGTACATTCAGGCATTTTCGTTAAAATTCCAATAAACCCATTCGACAGTTTTTTCTTTTTTTACATTTTTGCAAAATACAAATTTTGCATCTTATTTACGTTTAACGTATACGCCAAATTCAACGTTGAAATATTACATCATACTTGTATAATATATACCTCTATATAGATATGAACCTACGGAGATGGTTACATTTTTATTTTGGTAAACATCGGCAGAAAATATTGTTTTCTCCTAAAAAAAATCGATTTTGTCTTATTATATATATATGTTTTTTAATTTCGGTGAATTAATACTTCGTACATTATTCTCGAACCTCAAAGTAAATTTATGTTAAATATACGAGCAGAAAACGTCGACGAGAAAACATCCGTCGAAATAAAAATTACCGACACATAATGGTTGATTATAAAAATGAAACGCCTAAATACGGAAACACAAGTCCGAAAAATCGTTTAAGAATTACGACCGAATAGTACACGAACGACCTACACACGATCTATACTCGTGATCAATTTCTAGTTGGTGGTCAACTTTTTCGCAAAATATTACTAATAATTCCGCGTATTGATCCAAAATATACCGTCGTCACTAAAAATTAGTAAACAAATACGTCCTGGTGGTGACGAAAAGCGATATTTCATTAGGTGAAGGCGAAATCGATAAAATAATTTATTTATCCGACGGCCCTCGAGTGCGTCAACACCTCATGCATAACGTAATATGACGACAATCGAAATTCGAATATTTTAACAACGACAGGAGTATTGGTATTTCGATTAACTATTACCGATCTTACGAATTTCAAAATAACCATTCACACGCGTTTACGTTCGCGCTAATTACGCGAACAAAATTTATAATTCCGTTAATCTTTTTAAACGTGCGTATTACTTAAAACCGTTATAAATTTATTAAATAATTTTCCAAAGGATAGATCAAACCTTCGCCTCTCATCCCATAAATACGACGCTACAACGCAATTATTTTTTACATTATCAAGACCATGAATCAAAACACAAAATGTATATATAGTCTATCCGTTTGTATGTTTCGCTATTATTTACTACTACGAATGAATCGTTTGAAATTTATTACTCGAAAATTACACGTTACGTTTGTGAGAGAACGTTTTGTTATATTTGCTTTCGACGTCGGAACGAAATTAATTTTTACATTTACGCGTATTTATCCGCCGACAAATATTACGACTAAATAGAATTAAATAAATTAACCGATTCGTAATCGTTTCAAAATAATTGTTTCCTCGTTATATAAAGCCGAATTAAAATCGAACGGCCGTGAATTTTTCTTTATCAATCATATTTTCGATACATATGTAGGACGACTTTATTTGGAATACGAAAACGAACGTCGGAGTTTTATTTTTAACATAATTTTTAGGGAGACGAATACGTGACGAAAATTAAATTATTCCATTCTTATTTTTTTTATAGTAACGACTTATCATAATTTCATGTTCCGTAGTAAAGTATCGTATTTTGATTTCCTACTCGGCAAATTGCCAATTATTTTACAATAATAATATTACGAGTGAGCTATTTTTTTAATTTTTTCGTTAATTTTGCTCGTTTACGATGAAATAATATATTACGTCGTATTTATTATGTATTCTTACCGTTAATATAACGACATTACAGACAAAAACCGACATACTATTAATAGCGAAACGGATAAGTTATTCAGCAATCTAAATTGTACGCAGGTTTACATAATTAATTTACATTTTACACACGAGATTGCCCGTTGTTATATTTAATGTTATAACTAAAACACAAACTCTTGAATGCTAGCGATGAATTTCGTGCTGTCGAAACGCTAAAATATTTCGCGTTTTTTTTTATGACGTTATCTCTTTAATCAACAATTTGATAATTATCCATATCAATGTTGCCGGACACGAAAATACTCGCACTACAAGTCATTCCTGTTGACAACGTGTTCCACGGATGATTATTAATTATCAATCGACCGAACGGATAACAAAATAAAACCAACCCTACGTTGTAGCAATAAAAGTCCCGAAAAATGTCATAAAACACCGGTCGGTCGGATTAAGTTTTAGGAATGCTCGGTACAATTTTTTTCGATAAAAAAAAAACAAATACGCCAATCGCGGATATCTAATTATAAACAAATTGTAATCGTGACAAATCTACGCATCCGCGCGCGCAATAAATTTAATTTAAACGCGTCTGACGAGTAAATGGTATTAACGTAATGAAAAACGAGTGATTCGGCTGAAATCCGATATCCAACTATCCCCACGATGTAATTAACTTTCGTCTAAGTGTTTATCGTCCGATGGCGATTGATAGAAACGTATTAATTATGAGTTCTCTACTTCAGCCATTATTCGCAAATTAGTTGTATATTTGGTATATTATAGTATCCGCTGATATTCAAACATCAATCGGAATAGTCGATCATCTAATTTCGCCTCGTTCGCCAAAACTTGGATGCAATTCAATTAGTCGCGGAGGCAATAAGTCGCGAGACGAAATTGGTCGTGAAATATTCTTAATAGTTATTAAAGGAGATCGCAATTAACGGTAATTTAATCGAAAAGAAACTATATGATAAAGTGAGTAAAAGAAGTGTATACACAGTTGATAAAAATGTTTAGGTTATTGTTCGATATATAATTTATAGACGTCATATTGTCAGATATATTACGATTGACTTGATTAACAATAAAATATTTAACGATTAATAGTTTCATTAAATACGGCGATTATTAAAAACCGATTTTGTTTTTTTAATAAATCCGAAACCCGCGTGACAAATTACCACGAGCGTTCAAACGCGTCGCACCTCATTTTCCGCATCTTTTTGTCCATGGTCAATAGTCCAACGTCCGAGTGTTCTAAGTTCGTGTTTCGTTAAAGTTTTGCTTTCAAAATGTGTCTACTTCGAAAAATTATATTTCCGAAAAGTACTCAGAAAATATCGTTTAAATGGTAATTTCTCTTCATTATTGCCGTATCGTCGATTTTATTAGCACCTTGTAGGTATTAAATGTGACAAATAAAATGCAAAATACAATTGTTTTTTTAAATTTTTCTTTCGCTAAAATTTGTTTATTTATATGAACGTATATAAATATGTTAGCACTATATAACATTAAATTACAAATAATTTACGACTCGCATTTTTAGATAACACATTATCTTATTCTCGGATATAATGATCGATTATTGTTAATTAACAAATTGTGACACGATCGACGGTAACCATAAAATACTTAAAAAGTCTCTTTATTTGGGAGCGCTACCGATTGTCGAGCTATAAATAGTTGATAGATAAAGAAGTAGTAATAAAAGAATATCCGATTAAAACGTTTTTACTCAAAAAATACAAATATCTTTAATAAATTACGATCCCAATATTTAATAATTGATTTGTATTTTAAAATTATAAATCTATCATAATACGAAATATATAACGCGAGAAAAAATAATGAAATTTGTTTTCCGACATTTTATTTATATGCAATTCCATATTTTTGTTTTCGCTTTTTTTTATAACCGAGTTTTATATATTTTATTTTTTTGGAATCTACTTACTAGTTGAAAAGTTTTTTAATAATTGATGTATTATTCTGCAACCAATGGTTATAAAAAGCCAATATAAAATCGTCCAAAAAAATTTACAATACCGATAATTTTGGAATGAGTTAAGTTCAAATATATTTATTCAAACTATGAAAATGACAGTGTCCCGTGTGTATGTCGCTTTTTGTAGTTTTACTTTGGTTTATGAGGACTGTAAAAAGGACAAAATAAACTAATAAGCAGTCTGGTAGCGTTTAAAAAAAAGTATTCGTGTGCGATTCAGGAAATTAGAAATCTACCAAAGTTAATGGAAAAAGTTCTTTAGTGAAATTAATTAAAAACAACGGAGTTTTAATCCAGAGGGTACGTTCTAGTTTTATCATATCGAAAAAAATACAGATTGGTGAACATTATTTTATATCTTTATACGTAATAATGAAATTGTAAATAATTTTAATTTAAAATGTTTTTTAAATGTTATTGACTGTGATTTTGTCATGCATGTGACTAGAACCAATTTTTAATCTCATGATCTAATAACGTGAAACAATTAAAATTAAAAAAAAATTGTTTAGGTAAACTTATGCTTCTTTTAGTAATTATCCCACGCGTGATTTGTAATTATTAATAATATAACAGTGGTAACACAATTATTAAAAACCGAACATATAAATATATTATGAGTACATAATATTAAAGAAAAACTTATTGGTTTTATATTAATAATTATTTACAAATCACATAAATAATTTTAAATTACGTTACTTATAGCTTCTATACTCGTATATAGACTTTTCTATTGAACTCAAACAAGTAGTACATATGTGTGAGTATTTACACCCTTATATTAGATAAAAAAACATGCTTTAAAGCTCTGTACGGTTCGATTTAGACCGGTCCAGTCTTTTTCGGTGTTTTTATGTTGTAATTCCTAGCGATCCCATTGAATTATTTATTTTATCAATCCGTTTGTTGGTACCGATCTAATTTATGAAAAAACAGACCATATAAGGCTCTATTTGATGTATTATAAGACCAACAGCAGTTGAATGAATTTCCAAAAATTATAAAATAACGAAATATTCACCTTCCCTATAAATAGAACACGTAGTTATGGAATATGAATGTATGTAGAATATGAATGGAATATGATGCGGGGTAATCGGGTTGTCTTATTTGTGATTACTTACACACATATTAGTGTGATGAATTTCATAAAATACTCTTTTATTTATATATGGAGTGTCGTTAAATACGTTACATAATTATTTTAAAAACTTATCGAGGGTTTGTCGCAGTTGGTCGTATTCTAAGAAAAAATATGTAAACAATTCAACACTATTCTATTTCAAGCACACTTTTCTGTACTCACTATCTAATATATTCCGTACGGCATACATACTTCGTGAGTATATAATCGTCAAACGTTGTAACTATAACACAAAACTATGTTTAATTTCCTTAAAAAAACCGTCAAATCTTATCCAGTCTGATGATTTATTTTATCGATCCGGTCCGGTCATAGTCTTAGTGAAACTTTATTGGCCCGGTCCCGTCTATGAAACAACGGACCGCGCAAAGCTTTAACCTACTTGCGTTTTTTTATAATGAATTACTTTAAACGTTTTAAATAAGCGATTAAAAATAATCGTAATAATAACGGTAATAATGTGATTCCGCGATCAGTCGTTAGCACACCTAGGACCTCTATAACAGCATTTACTTGTTTGGTTGCGAACTAAAATAAATGAATACTTAAAACAACATAAAAAACACGAGAAAACTAAAAAACTAAACGAGACGACGTTTAATTTCCCGAATAAATTCTCGTATGTGTATATATATATATATATATATATATATATATATATATATACCAGTTAAATAATAAACTCGTACGCAAGTGCATCCCTGTTTTCCAATACAGGTTCGAATCAATCAATCTGAAAATAGACTCTGTATTCTTTCCTAATAATGAAATGTAAACAATTTTTTTTTATTCTGCATACGAATATTATAGCGTTATTATTTTATTATAAGCTCGGTGACCTTTTATTGACAATTATCGAGATACATATGCTGGTATGGACTTGTCTATGTTATTAAATTGCTGTAATTTGTCGAATAATTAAATTATTTTAGGTAACTTTAAGATAGGCGTTGTGTTAAACGCACCTGGGAAACATTTTGAAACTTTACACAATTACTAGATAATAGAGAAAATAAACAAACTCTACTTGAATACGTACTTAAATTTACCGTCTTATTTCTACTTACAGAATATAATAACTAATATTATTATATATTTATTTGTAGCGGTTTATCGGCGTATATTTTTAGAAAACAACGAAACAAAATTTTTTATTTTAACTATAAAATATCGTCGATAAATAAATCGGGTGTTAAATTCTTAATTATATTTTATAATTGAAAGAGGTAATCGCAATACGCTCTAATTTTGTATATTTGTAGACGGTGTATAACTCGAGTAGAAGTTTTCTAACACGTATTTAATAATAAACGAACGGTGGAGAAATGGTAAAGTAATTATCAGTACCGATAAATTTTGAACGATTAAAGCAAACGTGTGTATTTCTATACCGTATTTCTGTGCATGTAAAATATGACTTTGTCCACAACTCGAACGTACAAATAAATGTACTAAAAATACACGATTTGAAAAAATATATTTAATGCGACGCGAGTTAATAAAAAGGGTCGTCGTTTATTATATTTGGTCACGCGTCGATATCAACAATTTCTGCTTTGTTTTCGTAACTCGTCGATGCGTACACACGAATTTAAGTATATTCATCTCGTTCGTGATTTTAATTCGATTCGTGTATCCGGTGACCCGAAATAAAACACTTTAATCAATTTCAAAGTCCTCCGGCGTTTAGTTTATTCATAACATCCGCAAACCGAGAGTTATTAAATAAAGATATATTTTGGCAAGCAAAATGTCCTTTGAAAGACATTAGGAGAGGCTTTACGCGCAGGTAAAACGGCGCGAGTGTGAGCGAGAGAAGAGAGTGAAAGTGTGTGTGTGTGTGTGTGTCTGTAAGAGAGAGACAAAGCTTATTTTTATATCAAGCTGCAGGACGCGTCGGGTTTTAAACGTGAAACTTTCACATTTATGGGGTCAACCGTATACTACCCCCGTGCTTAAATAATACAATTTTACATCCGCGTGGACCAACTTCCAAATGGAATTAAATTCTTATCAACGACGCTGCCGGTTCCTTAAATTATTTAAATCTGCAACATAACCGACGTAATAATATGACGGGCGGTATTTCTTTTCAAACAATACTTAATAATTTTACGGCCAAAGTATCAAATATTTTATAGTTACGCGTAAAAACGTACGCATAATATTACTATAAGTTTACGTGGTATATATTATATTGTATTTGATTCCATAAAGACGAGGACGTTTAATAACGTTAAACCGTTAAACATATCGATACGATATCCGTAATCACAATGAAACGTTACAGTAGCGCACTCAAGGAGGTTTAAATCCCACTCACCCATCTTGGCGAAAATTTTCTCGAGATCGTTTTTTACGTTTTCGCATAATCGCATAGCGCATTTACATTCTTTAAGAAATTATCACGTTCCATGGGTTGCCGTTTGAAAACCAAACGTTGATTCGACGAATAAGAGACGGATGTGAAAACGGTAAAAATTATGAAAAAATTATAGAACGAAACGTGCGAAACGCTTTCCGAATAAATATAACGAAAAGTATTTACGTTTGCCGAGATATGAAAGAAACGTCGCCTCGTAATAGTAATATTAGTATGGTTGTACACGAGACGTACTCCAATTATTCGTTTCGTATGTCTTTAAAAATATAATCGAGAAGACACGTCGATTTATTACGCTGTCCGCGTGTCCTTGGTCGAACACAATATCATATATTATAGTTTTATCTGATGACAAATAAAGACTTAAAGTTGATAACATATTGTCCGCGATGTTTGTTTCCACAAATATTTCTTATAGGCCGTCGTCGTCGAGTATTCTCAATGCTCTGATTCTAAACGTAAACCGTGGAAATTACAAAATAATAATCGAATACTCACCAAAAAAAAAAAGCATTTTAAATACATTTTCTACAAATTAAATGTACAAGAAAATACAAATATAAATCGGGTAGTAATAAATATCGCAGTCGACGTTTTCGTTTTCAAAGCGGACCAATTTAGTCTAACATATGCCGGCGATTTCGACTATAACGTTAGAGATATTTAATTACGAAGTATATTTTGGGTGACATAAACGAACAAAAAATCCAAATCAAAATACAAGACGTTAAGAATTGTGTTAATAATGGTGTTATTATAATTTCGGTAAAAATTTTGGAATTAAACGGGTATTTAATGCTACAATTATACGAATAATTTCGAAAAAACAATTCGGTTGTGTAAAACGTACGTAATATTATACAATACTTTGTAAATTGTTTTTCTTTTTCATATAACTAAAAATCAAACTAATTTTTTTCAAAAATTGTATACACTAATTAGTTAAATCATTACCAAAGTTTAATCAAATTACAAACTTAAACATTTCTCCTTTACATTCTTGCTACTATGTACGATATAATATAATATATAATATATATTATATATAGTATAATATAATATAATATTATATTATATTCTAATATAATCGTATAACGTTTAAACAATTTTTGTTTCGAATAATTAATATTTATTAGAATATATCGTATTAGTTACTGACAAATATAAGTGTATATATATGCGAAACTATTACAGATATCGTTTTCGTTTTCGACGAATAATCGTAAACATTTTAGAGAAAATTATATACATTTACCTAATAACAACGTCCCGTTATTGTATTATGTTTTATACGATAGAAATATAAATTTCGCGTACGTTAAACATTTCAACATATTTCATCACGGTTATAACTTAGAAAATATAAGAACGGTTTCACCACAGAATCCGAATAGAGACACACATTCTTTAACAATTCAAATACTTCCTGCGAACTTTCCCCGAACTTTATTTATTTAAAATAACACATTTCCCAGCGGTCTATCTGAAATTACTACACGTAATGTTTGTTGAAAACGCTCCGGAATTTCATTAGACGAAAAAAAGGAACATTTTTATAACGTCGTTCACTTCTGTGCGCATAATTTTAATCAACAAAAGTGTTACGTGATCGTCTAAACCGTCAAATAATAATTGGTGTTAGACGAAACGACACGTTTATTTTAATTCGCGAAAATAATTTTCGGGACAATCACGTATAGTACTTCGATTTTTCGAACATGGTAAAATGTTTAAAAATGACACTTTGTGAAAACATAATCAACTAAATTGTCGACAAATCTTGTACGCAATATTTTAGAGACAACGAAGTTAGAAAGTCTAACGACTAAGAAGTTTTTGTACAAGAAATTAGTTGATTATAATACACATAAATATTGTGCTCTTAAAAATTATAAAAATGTATTAACACGGTGAAATTTATAAACGTTGAAAAACAATTATTGTTATTACGTATCCTTTCTATAATTACTATAATAACATAATATTTCAATTAGATGGCTATACAATTTAAACTTGATTTCAAATAATACACGTACAAAGGTTGTCCAAAAAAGAATAAGACTTTTTAAAAAAAAATGACAACACTTCTTAGTTGTTTAACGATTATACTAGTTTACAGCGTATGACTAAACGAGCAAAACAAGCCCATATCAGTATTAATAGTCCCATCCATTCGCTCGTCATCGACAATTAAGTGAAACCTGTTTCGCGTACCCCTTACCGTTTTCGAGATAGTACAATGTCGCCACAACGCGAAATCGTTGGTTATTGTTTTTTTTTCGGGGATTAACGGCTACCCGGACGACCAAGGAAGAGATGAAAAATGTTTACAAAGAAACATGTTGCAGTCGTCTGACAGTATTTCTATACTTTAGAAGGAAAAACGATAACAGAATCGTTACCAATTCGCGGTCGACCATCGACAGCGTCTAATGATATTAATATCAATACCGTCGCAACCATATTACAAGAAGAACGTTCTTTTACACTCAGAAATATCGTTGAAATGACGGACATATCGAAATCAACCGTTCACAAAATATTTACGAAAGAATTAAGTACGTTTCGTGTGTGCGCCAGTTGAGTACTGCATATGTTGACAAAAAAACAACTGCAAAATCTCGTGGAAAACATATACGCTATGCAAAAAAATGGTTTGCACCGGACAACATAACGTTACAACCATTCCTCAGCCCCCTTTTTCGCACCCTGTAATTTTTGGATATTCCGCCCAATCGAAGCGTTTCTTCGAAAAATCAAATTCAACTCGAATTGTAAGGTCTAGTCAGATGTTGAGGGTACCTCAAACAGCGTCTTAAAGAATCATTTTCAAAAGCGTACCGGAAGTGGAAAGAGAGGTATGACCATTTCACACGAGGAACGTTATTTTAATAACGAATAATGTTAACTTTATTCTAAATAAAAAATCTGTTTTTAAGAATTTTAGTCTCATTCTTTTTTGGAAACCTCTGTTTATATATATATAACTAATATCATAATCAAAAACGATTAACATAGTCGCTTTTGGAATTCACTTAAAATTCAATGTATTGAAGCTCCTCAAGAGCTAAATAGATTATCAAATTCTTACCAAAAAAGATTTTTAATTTAATAAATATTTATTACGTTTTAATTAAAATTGAAGTTATTAATCGTGAAAACAAAAACGTACATAAGTTATAATCTCTATATCATTGTAGAATTATAATAAGTCGCTAATTAATTAAAACTTAGAGAACTTATCTCATTTCTAAAGAATTAAATTAAAATTATAAGTCGTGGTTGAATGATATTTAATAGCAATAATATTATTATTACGCAATAAATGTATATACTAGTATACGCATATATCCGTCCGAGAGCTTTTCTTTAAATGTATACGTTACCAGGATAGTTACGGAAAATAACAACTAACGAACGACGGCTTCTAAATGTACGTAATCAAATGTATTTGAAAAACAAAATACGAACGTCTTCGTAAAACACTTCGAATAAGCTAGAAAAAAAATTAGCATCCTCTATGGGACACTAAAAACACGAATGTAAATTAACGTTAGCGGTTAGCGTACTCGTGGCTTTAATTAGACACAGAAAAGTTTACGGTAAAATAACAACGCCATTAAATAGATATTGTCTTCAAATATAGAAACTGACACTATTCATCATAAAGTTCGTATCAGATCAAACATTTAAATAGTAAAATTCAACGGCACGTATTATTTATATATAAATATCTATAGATAGATCCATTATTTAAATAAGGAAATATAAACACAAACTGGAATGTCTTTTAGAATGGCCCGGAGTGACGCGATCCCATCAGATAAATTCACCTTTGTAATATCGAACGATAAGCGATAAATTAAATTCCCAACGCGATGACAACTACCTCTAGTCGATATTCGATGTAATAATATTATAGGGGTGCAATCGACACATGTCTCGTGAAACTTTGAACGCGTATTATTAGAGCCGACATGAATACCGGGAAACGGCGCCAACAATATACGCGCCGCAAAATATTCGCCACGCAAAAGTCTTTCGTATCCGATAATTATAATAATATCTATATATCTATAGAAAAATGTTCTACTGTTCATAAACAACAAATATACAGACACGACGACCGTGGGTAATGTGGAAAAACAATAAATAACAACGACGTTCGAACATACGTTCGAATCCGATTTTCGGGTCACGCGAACGCGACAAAAAAAAAATAAAAGAAAAAAAATATACACTTGTCTATACAAATCAAATCAGATAAGGTATATATAAAAAGAATTTCGAATAATGAACCGTATGAAAATCAAACCTGATGGAAACCAAAAACATGTCATACCCGCTAAATAAAACGAAAATAGTTGTCTAAATTCGGTACGAAACGTTACAATGTATATATAAATATTATATGTACGAGGGCTAGTCAATAAGGGTCGGGGTTTTTATTTCGTGTTATCTATGCCGTCGAGATATCTATTTTGTTCATACGAGTGAATGAAACCAATTATTTCCCAAATTAGATCTGTAATTATGTAAATATAGTGTGGTGACCTCGTGTTCACACCTTTATCGATATGCACCTTAAAAGAACGACGATTTCAAATTCTGTGGTCCAAATAATGGAATTAACATTTCCAGTAGACTATCCGCGCATTATGAACAAAAATATTTACTATAATTGAATATTTAGGAAAGAATATTCGTGTTTAAAAATGGACGAACAAATATTATGTGTGAAAACCGAATCGGACGCCTCCAATTGATTATTATGACGGTAAACAACATTGGGTGTAATTCTGTGAGCTATTTTAAACGACGGGCAAATAAAAAATTGATGAAATTGCCGAAAAAAGATCGACGTAAGTCATTGTTCTAAAATTCCATAAAGTTGAAAGAATCATTAAGAAAAATTAATATTTCGAAGTGAAAAACGTAGTGCATTCATAATTACCACGAAAATTTATTTCTTAAAAGAGAAATAAATATAATCGTTGGCTAAATACATCGAAAACGATTGATTAACGTCAAAAAATAATGTACGATTTAATTATTTAAAATAATTATTACGTACAAAAAAATGTAATTATATTCCGGGTACTTATGGATTTGACCTCTTATACAAGATTTATTTTTTGACCAAATAATGAATGTTGAATTTAATCATGATCGCTTATTTTCTTCCTTTAAAAAAATTTGAAATATTATCATAACATTTGGAATTAGTTTCGAAATTATGAAAACGGATTATTGGAACAAAAATATTCCTAACACAATAAATCTGACGAAAATAATAGTATCAATGAGAGCTGTAAATGGCATTTCTTTCGTGTACCATTTTATACCGTCTTATTATAGTTGAACATTTTATTTAAATCCGTATATAACTACTATAGTTTTCAATGGATCGAGATTATTGAAAAAATTATCCAAAATATAATCGGAAAATATCGATTAACTGATTCTTTTTCAAACGTGTCTTCAATTTAATCGTTATTTTACAATAAAATATTTCGTTTAGCTGAAAACTCTAATAAATTAATTTATAGTCACTTATAAAACCTTAGTGAGAACGTTCTTCTTTTTTCAATATATTTTAAAAACAATACATAACAAAAAATAAATTATATCAAAAGGAACTATAAAATATTCGATTACTCGTTTACTTGTATAGTTATGAACAATACAAATTTCCACATACATAGGAACATTTTTAGTACATATTCAGAAACAACGTAAAATTGCGATAAATCATTTTAAAGACGGTTTATAATCGTATAATAATGAAATTGTCACGTTGTATGATAAAATGCAATGGCGAAAATAATTACTATACAAAAGGTACAAACAGTGGTGATTTCTTTTTTTTTTAGTCTAATACAGAAACCGACTGTAACAATAAAACAGTCATCCAATGAACTTTTCGCTTATTACCTTTTGATATAAAATTTAATTTTATACTACTTTATACGAAATATATCGTATTTTCAATGGTCCATCAATTATATATACGTATGTTTTTTAAATAAAATTTGTCGAATAAACGAGATATTACCATATTCTATTTTGTTCTTATAACATAATTATTTTACGAGAAATTGTATAAAAACGTTCCTTATATTAGGCAAAAGCTAAAAATTTTTTACATAAATTTCAATTAGAATAAAGCTGCATTGTTTGGGCTCGGGAAGGGGGCGTATCATCATAACCAAACTTAACAGAAATTACATTCTGATGGTGATGAAAATAAGTAGAGGTGCGAAAAATATTTAAGTTGTTTTCCTAATCCAAAAACTTAAAACCGCGCCCTAAATATATACGTATAACAGTCGTTTACTCTCTGAATTCGAATCTGTTCCGACAGTATCAACACGTTTTGTTCCCGTTCGAATGCCTCCGATGGACATAAAAGAATTCGGAATTTGCTGTAACCCGACCGCCGTCAAAGAAACGAAAACAATATTCTCTATTTATATTATACGTTTGTTGTAAACGTTCAGTTTAATAATATATACGCAAATAATGAAAAAAAATCGACGCCATGGACTCGCTACTAAACCGTTAGCAAAAATAATAACAAAAAAACACGTTCGAGTATTTTTAAACTGTTCGAAATTAATTTACAGGGTAACAGAAAAAGTTAAGGGGAAATTCGATTAAAGTGCTGAAGTTTTTTTCCCGTAAATTAAATTGTTTTATTTCGTTTGTTTAAAAATAACTCGGTATTTTATTTTTTTAACGAAAATTAGACGTTTCCGAAGGTAAACGTCTAGTACTAATCAACTGATTTCATTTGTTTTAGACGCGCTGTTTTATCTATACGAAACGAGAACGCTAACAGGTTTTGCAATCGAGTGTAATTTTATTACTATTTTGCGTCTTAAGTACGTCCAATAACAATTTAATAACGTCGTTGACAATAACGTTAGCAACAATTAGTTTTGCTTAAACATAATCTCGACGTACGTTTTTAGAATGTCGGTTCATTTTTCGTACGAAAATTATTTATGTTATTCCATCGTACGTGCGCGTATTTTTACTAAATAGAATTTAATTGTACGCGTTGTGTAGTATAACAAAACTATACACGCCGCGGAACGCGAATATAGTTATAACGTTTTTTCCTCCGGCTAAAACTAAAAACAAAAAAATGTTAACCTATTAAAACTTTTTTTAATCCGTTCAAATTACGTTCACAAAAAATACTTACACATGACTCGAACAATTTGTATTTAAATGACTCGATTAACTTTTTACGCGACCACGACTGATTGGATAACTTTAACGTTTTAAACTCTCCAAGAAGCAAATATTATTTAATTCAACGTGATATTGCATATATTGCTCGAAACGTTCCCGAATGATGTTTACCATTCGTCATCGTAATATATCGAGTATAACACAAACTTGAACACTTATCCACGAAAAATTTGTTCGTATAAATTTAAATTTCAAGCGTATAGGTAAACGAGCATTTTTCTCCCGAAACCAACAAGAACTTCCGATCTTAGAAATCGCCCGAGAGAAATGTTTGCGTATATTTATTCACGCACGTTTACATTTCTGTGTACGTAAGCGTTTAAAGTTTCAGCACGCGATGCATTTGCATTCTTTAACGAGTCAGATAAATAGATACGTTCGTTGAATATACTTATAACCAAATGTAACAGGCGTATTAAACAACAAAAATAAATCGTTCGATAGTGGTTTTTTTTTAATCATATACATGCAGTATGCACGAAAATGCATACAGGGTGTATCGCTCTAATTTAAATATATAATTTATTAACCATAAGCTTATCCGGTTTACAATCATTCGTAATATAAAAATAGCTGACCGTCTATCGACGTATATTACGTTTATCATATCACGGGCCAATAATTAATATAAAAAAACCGTAAATAAAATCGAATTAACGAAACAAAAGTGGATAATAATTGATATTATTAGAAGTGTACATTTTTTTAACCAAACGAAAATAATTATTGTAATAAATTTACACATTCTCTTTATTTTATTTCGATTCCGATAACATCGTTTAATTTCAAAATACGTCTTGAACAAATCTATTGTGCAATACATTATTGTTGGCGACTTCGTCTATATAATAAATTTGATTAAAATAGAAAATTAATCTTATGTGTAATATACATATTGAATAATAATTACATATTACATATTAATATATATGTATGCATACGTGTATGTGTGTGAGTGTGTGTGTGTGTGTGTGTGTGTGTATAAAACTTTAATTAATTTTGAACAATTTAATTGTATCGACTGGGGACGTTTTTTTTAAATTGAATAGTAGCCTGAATAAAAACGATATTACCTAAATCCCTTATTATGTTGTTTTACATTTTATTTCCATTAATTTCCGGGGACTTTTGGTTCAGATCGGATGGTATATAATAAAAATACAAAATAAAAATAATAAAATGACAAGATTTTCTCACAGTTATCTACGTCGAAAATTGGAAACATATTTTATATACCAGCGCCTAACCTATTATTACGAAATATATTTTTTAAACTATAAAATAGTTTTTCGTCCCTAGACCCCTTGAAGTTGAACGAGTTTTTTCAAAGAAAAACGCTCAATAAACCTTTTACTTCAACAAGTGTTGTTTGAAGTACAAATTTGCTGGATATTAGTTAGGGGTGATAAAATGGTCAAACTCTACATCAACGTGATTTTCTGTATTCCCCCGAGCGAAACATTAAAGGCACCATTAGTCGCTTTACTGTTAAAAGTCTATAATATAAAACGCATACTATAATGAAAATATGTTTTAATTCGTCATCGATGGGAAACGTATTGTAAATCTAATTTAATCAAATATACTATAAAAACATAACGCACAAAACTATATAACAAATGATGGTCTAGAAAAACAATAAAACCTTTAATCAAACGTGTATTCATTTTTGTAAAATAATATACAATTTTACGTGTTCATAGACAAAAACTATATAAAACGAAATAAAATACGAAAAATTAAAATGTTGGCTACAAATATAAAAAGAAAACTAAACTTTAGCCAATGAGACTTCAATACGTCAAGAAATGAAATAAAATCTGACAAACCGTACGCTTCAAATTACCGTCACGCGCATAGAAATCAATTTACATAATAAATGTTTTACGGAAACTTCTATAAATTAATCGGTTATTCGTTATTGCATATGAGGTTGTATATTGCTTAAGGGGAGGTTCTAGTCAAAAAGCCCAAAAATTAACGTATTTTCGTGATTTTTTTTTGAGCAAACATAAAAGTTTTTGAAAAAACTTTTTATTGCATTTATTAGTATATAATAAATATACGTATATATTTGAAAATATAAATAACATTTTTTCCCAAAAAAAAATTTTAAATGGTGGCTGCAATGCTCACTGAATGAAGCCATGCGTGGCGATAAGTAATGTGCACTGCACACTCTACGGCCCCTCCAAGTGATCTGAAACAAAACAACCAAAAATATTCTTAAACTAGATAAAATTTGGGGCCATCTGATTTTCCGATTTTTAAAAAACCCTTTTAAAAAGAAATGACGTCCATTATAAAAAAGAAGATCCTCTTGTAAAACTTAATAAACCTCTTAAAAAAACAATAATAAAAAATTTTTTTTAAACGCTTCCTAAAGGCTCCCTAAATTGAATAAGCTTTAATTTGAGCCGTCAAACATCGAAATCGGTTAAGTCGTTGAAGCGGAATCGTGTGCGATGCGCAAAAAAAGTTGTTTCCAGAAAAACGCGTCTAAAGTTAAAGGAAGAAAAAATCGTTAGTAATGTTTGTTTTTTTACACTTACAACTAATCAGCTATTTTAGCACTATACAGAGTTCCTTCCTAATTCTCGAAGAGCATGTTGAGACAGACACAAATTTGCTACCTGTAGTTGATACACCGCTTAGGCGGTGAAAAATGCTCCGCCCTCAAAGCCGTTCCGACCGTTTATACCTGTTTTCGGCCGACGCACTCTCTCATCTAATACGCTATAAAATAAATTATATAGGAAAACATCATTTTGGCTACACATTTTCAAGACCATAAAAATGAAAATGAAGCGCAAAAAAAAATTTTTTTTTCGATTTTGACTAGAACCTCCTTTTAAACCATTAAAAATATACCGCAACATAAGAAAGAAAAACGCTATTATGTTATAAGTGCACGTTTTAATTTCGAGGTAATAAGGGAAAACATTTTAACAGTTCTGGAACAATTTTATTCATATACGAAACACTCGCGGAATCAATCTGGTTTCTAGTATAATAGCACTCAAAAGAACCCTCTTAACAACAATTCGAACTAAAACGTATAAATGATCAATGAATAACGGATGTCGAAAATACCGCTGCATAAACTCGCCTTAATGTCAATAAAGAGTAAAGAAATACTGACAAACCCAAATTAAATCTTAAATCGAAAAAAACAATTTTTAACATTAAATCGTCGTTTATTTAAATAAAAACAAAGTAGAAAATAAAACTAAATGTATATCGATACAACTGCTAATAGAAATAGATTTTCGTATTAAACCGCTAATGTAAATATTATTATTGTTTACTTTAGATATATTTTCTTAATTGTAAAATAACAATAATTTATAAAAAGTCGTTCGAGTTATCGTGAAGGTTTATAAACAAAATTAAAAAATTAGTTTCTATTATATATTATACGAAATATATTTAATTTTGTAGCTTTGAATTAGTCTATAAGTTTATTACTTCAGTATACACATTTTTTAAATAAAAGCATTTACTGTTCGATATTAAATATTATATATAATATTTATCTAAAATAATCGATAATTGTCCACGTAATTTTATTGTTTTCTTGACCGAAAAATCTATTCAATCCGTCATTAGAGACGCGATTCGAATAATCATAAGACACGATTCATAAAATATGTATTCTCTGCGCATATGTATATTTTTTTTCTAAAATCCTCAAAATTATTTACTATTCTAAATCAAATATTACATTGATTGTTGTTAGCTACACTCAAGCTGCATCCATATTATATGCTACTGAATTTTAGATCGAGTGGCGTATGAAACTCAAGACTTTTGACAATACGAATCATTAAGGATTTTTCGTTTCGTTATAAATATGTTATCCGTTAAACTTTTTTAAAGATAAACAATGCCGTAAAACTTTAAAAAAAAAAAAATTTCAAATAAAATTATATCGTACAAAATTGATCGATTTTTTTCGTTTTTAAATTTTAAAAAAATTCAACAAACAGACCTTTTTATTACATAACGCGTCTCCAAAAAATATAAGAACCGTTAAAATAACAATTAAATATATAGATAAATAATAACAATATATATTTGTGATAAAAAATGTTAAAGTAGAAAAAAAAACAGAAAATAGCTGAAAATTCAAAAAAAAATTATCGACGTACAAGTAAAATTAATATTAAAATAAAAGCGCAGTGTAATGTTTGTTTAACAAGTGAAAAAACTTATCTCGTATTTCACATATTTTTTTATAAAAATTATAAAATTGTTTATATTATTATTTGTAGATTACATATAAAGATAACAATATTAAATACACTTTTATATAAGGATATAAGGTTTAAGAATTCGAAAACTTTGTGTTTACTTTTATTAAATATTTTATAATTATGATTAATAATTGTACGCTGTTAAAATTGTAAATATTTAATAAAATGTCTTTCGCGTAAAATTGTTTTAATTTGAATAGGTTACGTGTACTATCAAATATGTCGAAATTTAAACGGACAATTTTTTTTAAAGTTATTCTAAATAATGTTTTAATTGTTAATTGGAAATATATAGTATGATTAAATCATGATACTATAATATTACAAATTTATTTATTTATCTCCCAGATAATTATTTTAACATTGATATACTACAATAAGTTCTGCTGTTTCCATATTAAACGATATTATTGGCTTTGTTTACGTCATCATAAGACAAAACCGTCTGTCGCTATATTTCTGAGCAAACAATAACTTATTGAATAAATAATTATTTTTGTCATAATATGAATTCTTAAAAGCAGGATATTATGCGTAATATATATATATATATAAACAATTTTATTTTCTTGTTTATTTTTTAAATTTTTTGAAAAATAAAAATATAATTTACTGAAAAACGAAGCTTCTGGTTCTCTCAGGGACAATTTATAAATATTAAGTAAAAAATAAAAATCCCGTTACAATCAATATATAATGAGCACTTTGATCTAAATAATACGTCAAAAACACTTGTATGCAAACTCAAAGAACATAGTGAAATCGCTGAAAATGTATTTGGAACATTATGTATATAAATTACAATTTAAATGATATCAAAAAGAAAGCGATATTTCATATATTTTGATATTTTGATATTTTGTTTTATATAAGATAATAACAACAGTTTTAATAATCAATTAATCACGATATAATACAATTCTTAAATAAATGAATCTTATTGTTTTAATAAAAACCACGCTTCAAATATCCCAAAAAAAAAAAAAACGAA
>JAIPRN010003419.1:0-21532 GCA_025469175.1 Geopemphigus sp. TES_GeoC_2020 | reverse complement strand
CGAATAAAATGTAGTCTTTACCGTCCTCGTTTAAATACGCGTTCTTTAATTTGTGCGTTTCTTCCTCGTCGTTATTTTCTATAAATTCTCCAACCGACTTCTCTTCGTCACTTCGTCCTTGTCCATCATATATACGTTTTTTCGCTTTTTGCGAAGAACGATCTTTTTGATATTCGTTACTTTCGTTTCTATCGCTAAAATAAAGTACCGTCAACGATTATGTTAATTTTTTTTAAAAAAATTGTCTTATAATTGATTTCTTAAAACGGTTTACAATTATAAACTCTATTTACTGATTAAAAAAGAAACGACAAAAAACTACTATAATATTTGTAATCGGCGAAATCAGAACCTGCGAGGTTACGAACGATTCTATTTACGAAAACGATTGTATATATTTTCCTTCGATTTAACCGTAAATTGTACTTACAAAGTAGCTTCGGAAATAGGATTGCTTGGCGAAGCGTACGGCAATATTGTCGCACTCCCCTCGTAATTAGTTTCTATAAAAAAAACGATCAATCAACAACGATCCATCAGTACTTAAAGCATTTTTTCAAAATACTTTTTAACTGTGGTGGTGTGGCAATTTTCATATGTAGCAATGAAGGGATTTTCGAAGCCGGGTCATTTTTTTCCGTAAAAGGTTTCAAATCGCGTTTAATACCGTCGTTCTAAAATATTCAACCGTCGAAGTCGGTTATTAATGCGCGACGATAGCCCTCCGATAATAATAATACGATATTACACGTTTATGTCTCGATTTCTATACCATGAGCGAACGTTAATATATCGCGCCTTTCCGAAAGACTAGAACGTTATTTTATGGGTGTGATTTGTATTATTTTTTTTTTAAAAATACAAAACCCGAATTTCATTGGTAAAATTTGTTTACATAATAGGTAAAAAATAGCGCAGAAAATCACGGGATACGCGTAAACGAATTGACGACAATCACACTGATCAGCCGCCGCTAATCTCTCTAAATTTTACCCTTAACTATTAACGATATTTACGTATTGATAATTTTGAGACGTCGAGTCGCCAGCCTTGTTAAATGTACGCTTCTTGCGCGCTGGTTCCTCGTCGCTCTTCAAATAACCGTATTGTCGCTTCCCTTCGTTTCTCGGATATCTTCTATCATCGCCTCTGGGTCTACTAATGTAATAGAACTCTCCATAATGCGTATTCGGTAGCGCACTTGGTGCGCTTTCGTCTGATTTTTGATGTCGTTCCTAATGACAAACGTTATAGAGTTTTCGCGAAAAACGGAAAATAACCGAATTCGCCCAATTGATATATAATATTCACCGTTTGCCGACAAGTCGGTGCCTCGATTGGCGCTGCATCGTTCTCCTCATCAACAATCTCCCCTTCTTCCAATTCGTATTCTTCCACTGCACGACTATTATCAATACCGAAACTATTAACGAGTACGCCTATGGTAAAATCGTTACGATTCCGACCAAACGAACGAGTCCATCTAGTAAGACTATCATATCGAAATGTATCGGAATCGTAACGTAAGAAGCGACGAAGAGTTGCGTAAAACATTATAAACGAAACAACGTGTACGAATGTGTTTCGACTTTTATTCATCCCGTTGTCGTTTCTATTGTCCGTTCAATAAATATTCTTACTTGGAAACGTCCTCCATAGTCGGTTCTTGCGAATGTACACGAAACGATTAAGTTTTCACCAAATAAACGTGAGCGCTTATTGAAAGGTGTAACAATCGTGTCGCGTTCAGTTCGCAAATAACGACGATTCCCATAGTGATATTCGATTGCGTGTGGCCAATATATATATATACACGCGTTTGTATAAAACAATATGCCTATTGACGAACGTAAACAACCACTAGGCCCATATAATACCGTATCCGAATGGCGGTTTTACGACGGACGATAAATCCGTACTCCGAACGATATTCTCCGTCGAACAATTTTATTCCGTAGGTCGATAAAGACGTTTTCGCGTTAAATTATTTCCGATGATCCAACGTTATTAATTCGTTTACGAATTTATACGAACGACTTTTAGCGTTGATCACGGCAGTTATTACGGGCGTTAGACAATCGGGCTAAACGAGTTTTTCAAGGTTCGAATATCGATAATGGCCATTCAAAATTCGTACGAACGGAATATTTTTATTTTTCTTAAATTCCGTTTTTAACCTAAGATCGGAGAGAAACACACGTCTCTGACCAATAACCCTCCTCGTGCGTATTTAGTAGTCTCGTTATAACGTGATTAGTTACGCCGTACGAAATATTAGCCTAAGAATCGCGACGAATTTCAAATAACAGAGCGGGCAGTAGCGCAATGACACAGACGGACGTTGTCGCCCCGTCAAATAAGCTATGTACGAGACTGTATGGTGTCCGGAAAGGATTTCCTAAAGGGGAAACGACTTGTGTACGAACATTTTTTAACTGTGCGAAGAAAAACGCCTACCTATTTAAAGGTCAAATTGTCCGCGCAATGAAAATCTTTTTTTGTCAAACCGGGTCGCGACGATAAACGGATATCGAAAATGTGTATCTAAACTCGTATTTGTACTTGCACCGTCCCAGCAAAATAAAAACGTAACGCGCCGATTATATCCGTATATATTATATTTAATATATATTATATTATACGATATTTATCCGTATCGGATAAATTAACGAATCTTTTCGTCATTCGAATGTGTATCGTTAATACGCGTTTCGGCCACTATATCACCCGTAGACATTGAGCGATAGTCGTTTGTTCCGTCGATTAAGACGTTACATTTAGTCTAATAATAGTATCGATTTTGAAAGCGACGACGAGAATTCGAAAAATAAACGTCGAAACGACGTTATTAGCACGTGTTACGATCGACAATGTTTGGTTACGGTTTCACGCACGCGGGCGGGTGCGTTTCGAAATTTTTCGTCCGCCGCCCATAAAAAAACGGAGAAAAAACAACTAACATCAAAACACCCTGTCTGGTAAGCGCCGACGCGTAACGTTACGACAACGGTGCCGAAGCACAGCTGCCCGGCGTATGTGAAAACACGAAAAAAACCCGAATACGGATCTCACGAATGTCCCGAATACGATATCCGCTGTGAGTCGATTGATTGATCGTCTTTGTTGGCCATACACGGCAGTGTAATACGACGAAAAAGTATATATAAAAAGACCCGAGCGCGCGTTTATATGCGTAGGTGGACAAATTGTGAGTGGATGGTAGGAGGTGTACACACGTCGTTTTCGAGCAGTAATTACGTAAACGGAAGGGATCGTAATTGGGAATAATTACGCCGAAAAAAAACGACTAGATCCGGAAATACGTAAAACAAATAAACGTTAGTAGCGAACCGCACACATATGTGTAGCGGACTTTTCGTTCACAATTTTCAGGAAAATTTGAAGATTTTAAACCTTAACCGACCCAACGACAGAGAGATTAAAAGACGTATTTAACTTCATTTTTTTTCTACCACGGTACTTCGCTCATAAAAATTTACAGTTTCAACAAACTCGATTACGGTTCGATATCCAATCAGTTGGTACCTACCAACCCCGTTCCTATAATTCTAATTGCGTCAACGACGGTATTAAAAAAAAAAAACTTCGGTTACATGTAAATATCGGTTTCCTCGACCGCAAAGTCTAACAATTGATCGTTAATTGCCAATAAATGAATATAATCCATCGATTCGTCCACCGTTTGGTAAACAATCTGTAATGATATACATGCATATCGTAATATAGTTTAGTTTATGTACAAAAATACTGTACCCAAATATTTTAATATTTCCTAATAAAACGAACTGTTCCTCGATCTTCTTGGAATACCGACTATAGTAAAGAAATCATACATAAAGCCCGTTCGAAAGAAATAAATATAAATATACATAAAGAATGACGATCGAAAGGGTTAGTGACCAACTACAGTAAATCGCGCACGGCGCGAGATACTTTCACATGCCGACATTAAGGTGCGTACACAGAATCAACCAAATACAGGAACTCAGGTATACAACCACCACGGTCAACAACACAAGCGCCGCAACACCTAACGTGCCGATTTCTATGGGGACATGGCCTCACGAAGCTTATATAACCCAAATATTACGCCTCACGCCACGGCAGTCGAGCGCAGTCAGAGAAACCCACAGCAGACACGAGCAGAGGAGGCTCTTCCACCCCGGCAGTGAGAAATCTTCCGTCTACTCGTGCGTTAGAGGGCAGTCTCTCCAAAAGAGAATTAAATCTCCCGTCAAGTGGAGTGGAGGAGTCTCTAATCAGCGCAAGTTCATTGCACCTGACGACGTTCTAGCTACGAGCCATCAACAATCTTCAAGAAGTCGGTATTCCGAGGGACGAGTCCAGTCATTTGTCACCAACTTTGTTTGCATGTTTGTTATTTCAACACTTGTCGATGAATTCGTGAAGCGAAGTTTCATTTTTTCAGTTTAATTTCATTTTTATTTTACTTTACTTTATTTTCTTTTATTGTTTTTTGAGTTATTACACTCGTTTAGTTATTAACTCGATTAATTTGGTTTTTAATTTTATAAGACTAATGGATAAAACGAACTATTGAAGAGACCGACCGAAACTTATAATACCGATTTTCTTAGGAATTGGATCGTACCATATTTAATTTTAAAGAAATTACGTTTGAACGCTTATTAAATTGAAATATACAAAATAGACCGTTTATATTATTGTACTAAAAGAAATTAATTACAAACTTCTCGTTATCTCCATCGTCACTTTCATCCGAGCCATCGTTCCAATTTATTTTCCGGCTCGAATTTCTGTCCTTTCCGTCAATTTATTTTTCACTTGAATTCGCTTGTTTTCGATCTTTTCGCATTTCAATTGTTTCCGTCTCTCGTTCCTCTCTACGCTTGTTCTCTGAGATTTGTTGATTACTGAATTTTACCGCAAATGTGTTTCAAGAACCGAAAATTTACTGCCACTTAAAAATTCCCGGCACCGGAGCAAACAGAAAGTTTATATCACGAACGCGTATTAGTCCTGGAAACTTCGTTCACTACGATATTATTACGGCGATTCGGCGTAGTTATAACTTTTGTTATTCGTGTTATAATATATCGGGACTGTCCGACGTTCGATCGACTACTTTGGAGCGGCGCACCGGATAGACAATTATAATACAGTCACACGCTATTGGGTCACCATAAGTATAGTTGTTGATAGGAGTACACGATTCACGATAGAGTATGTGCAATTTACCGGCGACGATGCGATAATTGCCTCTGAAAACTATTGAGAAATCCTACTCTTTGGTGACCACTATTTGTCAAAAATCCCAATGAAACGTCGGTTTAGAAACATTTTCTTCCGAACAAAAACACGTACAACGTAAAACCTATTGGAAGATCGATAATAACAAGGTCGATATTTCCAATTTGAAAGCTTACTTTTTCCCGGCGTATAAATCAACGTCCGAGTCTCGAATACAAATTAAACATTCGTATTAAGTTAAATAAAAATACTACGAAATTCGTTCAATAAGAGACCAAACTTTTTAATAAAAAAAATTTATCAACAAATCTTTATTATCGTAATATCATTTTTTTTTATTATTATTACACCCGTTAATGTTATTGTTATTACTAACGGGGTTTTCAATTATTCAAGGACGAAAATGTACTCTAAATACTTAAGAACTTCAAATAATAAAATTAAAATGCGTACAACGCCATTCTAAACGCTACCCCTCCATGTGTATTCGAACGTTCCTTCACTATTTAAAATTGTCGTTATGATATCCGTCGTTTATTATTATACCGTCGTACTATATAATGTGAACAAACGAAAGCGACTTTTGTGAAAGACGGTTATTAGAATACAATCGCGAATCTTAAATGGTTTTAATTATTCTAACGTTCATATTCGTTACGATTTCGTATTGTTTTATATAATACCCTAACGTCTCCATTTAGGAGGAAACGATTTTTTTAAAAAAATGTATTCAAAAGTCCGAATTAATTTTAAAAAACACGTCTAAAAAGTTGATGTAACATAGAAATGTACGTACTGACAATTTTAAATATTAGGTGAAAGATTCCGTCGTCATATTTTTTATCAATTTATTCACTAAAAACTATTAGCAATATAATCCTATTCGATTATATAGAGATTCTGATTTATTTTTAATCAACTACGATTATTAGGTGTTAAATTAATTGTTTAAATATTTATTACGGTTCGCCTTACACACGTACCAAATACGACTTTAGTACTTTACTTGAAGCTATTAGGTATATATACTTACAAATGTTTCGGATTTATAAAAATAATATTTATTTTTGAAACGAACGCAATAATAAACGTACATAAATTTAATTGTTTTCGTTTTTAAAATCGGATTTAATTAAACGTTAATCGTTCTGTGAACTATAAATTAACGATTATTTTCCTCGTGTAATTGAAGTGCGTAATTATTTAACTCTTTGTAACCAAAATGACGAATAAAATATCTTTACATCCTTCAATATTTAATTGTAACCGCGCTAATGTTAATTTTCAAAAAAAAAAATTCGGCCCTAAGATAAACTGAACGAAAAACAATTTTTAATGACGATATTCTCTTTGGACTAAACTATTGCATGGATTATACGTTTCCCATTTTGCCAGTTCGGTGTTTTGTGTAAATTACACAGCTACTGTAGTGATTAACAATTTCGTAGTCGCGTAAAACTACAGTTATACTTACATGATCTGCTGAACAAACATACATACATTTTCGATTCGATAATTGAGGTTTCAAGAAAGAACCTTTGCGTAATTAAAAATTAACGATATGAAAGCTACTTATAGTCAAATTATAATCGTGAAACTAATCAAAAGTAAAATTTCGATTTTTTTAACGCTTTAACGGCTTCAACCGAACATTTTAAATAACTCACTCGGGAAATTAAATTTGATTTCGTATATAATTTTATTATAAATATATGACGAAATATCATTTTATTATCTATAATCAAAAAGAAATTCCCGAACAAAGTTTTTTGTCTATTTTTAATTATATAATAATTTAATTTTTGAGGTGATGGTAGTTTATGTAAAAGACAGTTTATATTCAAGTGACAGTAGACCGTACAAAAAAATATCCCCTGAAACAATTAAAAACAAAAAAAAAACCGGAGAAAAGCGCGACATTTAGATAAGACGGATTTTTGTTTTGAAAACGGATTAAAATTGTTCGCTGTCGTGACTAGTAAGGCGTACACGAGTCCTAGAAAGACGACATTTTTGATTAAAAAATAACTGAACACGTTGTAATCAAATATTTAAAAATGCCAAAATCCCCGCAGTAATTCGCCCGCGTCGTACGTGTCTTTATTTTTCAAATGATGATTGATGCTACCATAGTATGAAATCTCGAACACTATTTCTGTGGACATTGCGGATAAATATTTTTAAAAGAAAATTCTCTTTCGAACATTTTAATTCGTAAAACACAAGTTTCTTAATAGTTTTTTAGGGTCTCGGTATTTTATTATTTGTTCAATCATTCACGATAAAATTTACAATCGCTGTGAATTTGCCTACACAGTACTCCTTTTAATAATACTAGATTGCACGTGTCTATTTCTATTAAACGTTCTTATTATAATATTATAATATTGCGTGATTTGAATTTCCAGAAATTCCTATTTCGTTTAGGAAATTAGTTGACGTATGATTTTAATTTTCGACTTTTTTTAGCTTGACAATTATTAATAATGAATAAAATTCGACTGTCTTTCGGACAGCGCGTGCTTTATTATCACCGATTAATATCTTTAAATTAGTTTTGGCTTTTATAAAACATTTTAACGCGTGGGTAGTAACAAACGGTTTTAAATAATTGTCTCCCATTTTAATATGGCGATAACAAAAGTACACCTACATAAAGTTTCTATATAGTTAATCTCTTAGTATATCCCATTACTAAATAAATTATGTAATTACACAACCTTGGTACCTAAAATTATAACACCTAATCATTTTCGTTGATATATATATCATTTATATTCTTATAAAAACCATATTGACACTTTTACTTATGGTGTATGCAAATTTCAATTGGTACGTGCACGTAATACAATATTAGTGAGATCAATTACATTTAAATATACGTGTGGTCGAAAAATATACCTACTAACAAATACGAATAATTCTAAAACAAATTCAACTTTAAATATGTGTGTAAATGTATTATTATAATGCGTATAACGAAAAATAATTCTATTTATATATAATAATTTCTTGACAACAGTTCTAAGGTACGTTATAAATAATTGTAGATAATTTCACATATTAAACTGTTTAATTTTGAAACAATTTAAAAAACATGTATAATTAACTATACACGATAAATATAATTAATAAATCGACGTTTCATATAAGTTAAATAATCTGAGCAAAAAGTAAATATGTATTATTAAAGTCACTATTATTTAATATTACGATAATCGGTTTTTGGAGGAATAAGCTTATTAATAGACATAATATACTTTATGGTCTAGTGTAAACAATTTAACGTTTCGTTTGATTTATTGATAGAAACCGTTTTTTTACTAAAAGGCGGGCGCTCGAAATCAACAACATACTTGTACGTGCGTATACAAATATATACGTTAACGAATCTAAACATTTTGTTGTCAGCGAAGCCATAACTGATAAACAAATACGGCGGGTGGTCCAAAACGCTCTAAAATTATACACAATATGTTGCCGAAAATCACTATAATTTTGGCAACATTTCGGACCGCCTTGTCCTTGCGCGGGTCTTGGCAACGTTTACTCTGTCGAATATTACCGATTAAACGATCGACAACGACTATGTATAAACCTGTAATGAAATGATTATACGTATTAATTCCAATCGTTAGATTTATGATCCCACGGCGAACAGTTAAGGTCGATTTAACATTAAAATTACTTATAAAACGGTCGATAACCGTAATTTAAATAAACGGAAGCGGAACTTTTTACAATGTATAAACGTAAGGTTACGCAGTCGTCATTTCTATAGACGTTATAGACGAATCGTTGATAAAATTATGTTTACGTTCGTGTGTATTACAGATGCTTACCGGTCAGATACTACACTTCTTATTTCTAGGCCGTGTAATTAATTATTATATAACTATTAATTTATAATATTTCTATATGTTTGGGCCAATACACGAGACTTACGATATTTTTTTCCCTATATCAATAATAAAACAGAACGATATTTCGAATGCTAATTATCCGTACTTAATATTGTGGATTGCCAAGTCATTAATAGCGAAGAATAATGACGTGTAAGGTTAGCCATAATGATCGAATAACCTCAAAAAATAACATCTTCGCCACGTGGAAAATTCTTACGTTTTTGTATAAACTAGGTTCACGAGAGTAACATGAACTCGAGACACTCGGTATTGTATAACAGTATCACAAATATAGTTATATAGTTATATACAAATATAGATCGTACCAGCGGGGCTTCTAATTTAAATTTAAAAAAATATCCGATTGGTTAATTTGATAATATTACGAGAGTGAACGCAGTAGTGCCTAAAATACAATATCGTTATTTCGAATTTTAAGTAACACTAAGAAAAACAACACGCCGAATATTTTTTAGGAAACTATAATGTCGGATGTATTGTATTTTGGTAAATGGTAACCGAATATTTGAACAACGTCGCTGTACACTGAACATAATATATGCATATATCGGACTCGTCAGTTTGTAGAAAAATACGCGTGTTGTAAGCCAAATAATTGTGTTATTGACACTATACAAAAACGACCCCGTAGGGATTTCAACTTTTAGAAAAGTTACGTATTATAGTCGATATATGTATACACGCGTGAATGACGACGTTAACAATAGAATCTAAAAACGACAATATTCGTCATTTACGTAAAAAACGAATGTTTCGAAAACATTCCCGTTCCGATTTTATTGCGTACGAAGCGTGCACCGCGAAAATTTGTACGCAATTGTTTTGTAAATATTTCACAAAACACGCTCGTATAGCCCAATGGTAAAACTCCGATTGGCCTACGTATTATGAAATTTCGTAGTTTTTCTTACTACGTCCATAGTACACGCACAAACACGTTTATTTTTACCGACGTGTTCCGCGACAAAGTCTACTCAAAAACACACGAATTTTCGTCTATCCCAAATTAATTTCTTTCGAAATAGACTACTTGAGAGACTTGACGTACTTAATCAAGAAAATTTCTTTCATTTACGAGAATATTGTTTTAGACCTCCGTTTGACAACGTGTCAGGACGGCATTTCTCTAAACTTCTTTCGTTATTCCGAACGTCATTTTTAGCCAAAGATGTAACCAAAAATTGACGAGTACTGGTAAACCAGAGAAATCCCGTACGTGATCGGGAAACTTATGATTGGAAAATGGAGAACGCGACGTTGTAACACGACTATTCTATTCCCTAAAAAAACTAGTCTGTTTCGCCGAAAAACGTTTGCGACGCGTTAAAGAACTTCTAGATAATAATCCTATCCGTCCGAAGTTATGATAAACGACTTTCTGGGCAACGGATGCCGTTATAATAATAATAATAATAATACTGCCGAATTATTCATAAACAATAAAAGATAATGATCCAACTTTTCAGAAACGGATCTACAGATCCATACCCGCGGTGTAAAAGCATAAAAATGAACGTATTTGTGCTTCGAACTTTTTCAATAAACCTTGTACGCCGCGTGTGTATATTACAATAACGCGTTTCGCCGAAATTGATTTATTACACGACGAAATAAAATTGTACGTTCGCAACGTAATTCGCATTATACAGAGTTTCGTTGGGTACACGTTCGACACTAGGGCGTAATAAATTAGCGCTACGCGTGATATTCGAAACTACGACCGGAAACATAACCGTAAAACACTAACGACGAACGCGTGTTGCACGTCGTCGGTGTGATTATTTCTGCTAAGGACATTTCGTACGAAGTCGTAAATTCGCGTGAAACGTTATCGCATAGAAAGGAAGACAGCTAGCGTTCGCGCGTGTGCGGTTTTCTCCGGAATACATCATGTACTCTCGCCAGCGAAACCGATCGGTTTCAATAACGTTACGACTTACGCCGTTTTCCGACACACCCGATTCGTTTGTTTCATTCGAGCACGTTGCCACTATTCGGTACGACAATATTAAGTGCAACGCGAATAAGAGTGGGTTCGCGATACGCACATTGCCACGCTACGGCGACGCGTGGCGTGTTTCTGACCGTATATCGTGTACGTGCACGCGTAGTCGCACCTCGTGATCACGACGCTTAAATTATTTTTCGCGCAAAACCAACGTTAAAAGACGCTTATCTGCTAGACTTCCGGACATCGTGACACATACGTACGGGTGGTACAAGTCGGGCCACGCATACTAAATCGATTCGATTATGTTCGTAGATATACATAGCGGCGGCCCACGCGCGAATGTCATACCGATTACCTGTTCGGGTACGCGTGTTAATAATTACAAATATCCTTATGGGAACGACAAAAAAGTGTTTATTTATTAGTAAATTTGACGCGTACGCGACCTGTACGTATTTGACAACACACACACACACATACACACTATTTTTAGAAACAGTTTAAAATGTAACGCACGCGTATTATATATGTCGGATGTCTCACAATAGTGTATATTCGGTGAGGTCACGCTGTAACGTTTACAGATAAAAACATTCAATATTTCTCTCTCTCTCTCTCTATATATATATATATATATATATATATATGATAAAGACACATGACGTGTTATTTATTTTCATTACTAGACGACGTATGTATTATGTACGGTTGGTATTTATTTTTTTTTTATGAAGAAATAGTAAAAAAAATAATCAAACCCAAGCTACACGATGAAATAGGCCTTCTGAATTCGAATTATTTGTCGATGTTTCTCTCGATGACTGCGAACGCCGTAATAATATACGATAATAATTAATTTTTATCGCTGACGGGCACACGTAACTGGAATCAGGGCCGTCCAGAAATGTTCGACGTCCTCTATCCACCCGGTTCGCTTGCCCGGCACTAAAGCGCTTTAATATCAAGGTTCGATTGTCGAATTCCGGTGTATTACGTTAAATCACGCCGCGATTCGGCGCCGCCGTCGATTTTTACACAGAAGCCGAACGACGAGTATTTTTCGATAGAATACGAATAAGCAATACGACTTCGATTCCACCGGGCCGCATTCGCCGGTTGAGAAACGTAGCGTTTTTAGGAAACGCCCGATGTGTTGCTTGTTTACCGTTCGACCGAGTTTTGAAATTAAACGAGATTCCTATAGTTAATACGTTACGCCAACGTGAACGAACGGCGTATGACGGGTATAAAAAAAATTACGTCATCGTTCATATCCCGAAGAAGAGTACAACGCGCACGCACCGCATATATCTCGCGGATCCGCTAAAACCCAATTTCCCTCGAAGTAGCCTACTTGTACGTGACACACGTTTATCGCTTATACTCGTGTATTTATGATTACGCGAATTCCTAATCAAACGTTCGGATTTTCACGAACAAGTACGCGATGCAAGCACGGCGCTCATAACTAATACCGCGACGTTTCGAAACACCAGTTACTTGACGCTACAGCGACGCGCATTTGTCGTCTTAAGAAAAACGAAAACAACAGCTTAATCATTTGTAGTCCGTGGGTTATTAACGTTTACGAAAGATTTCAACGTAGGTATTAATGTCAGTGTGCCTTATGCAATACAATAATTACTTATTATAACGTTATTAATAGCCAAATCGAGTAGAATAAGAAACACGAGGTCAAATTGTCTCTATTACTGTTGTTTTATGCTTCAGTTACCAAAACATATATTCAGTGTTTTTCCATTTTAAATTATATATATATATATATATATATATATATATATAATTTATATATATAATTTATATATATATATGCGTCAAAACCTAACCAAATAATAGACACAAAAAATACCTCTCACATATACAAACGCTATAATAGCTATAATTATATATAACTATTTCCAAATATTTTTAGCAACCAATAACAACTAGACTGAAACATAAATATTTACAATAAAACGAATATCGATTATTACATATTATATCTACTTGACGATTACTGTATTATGTCAATTATTTTGTAAAATATGAGTTAAAATAGCTATTTATAAATTCGAATAATTTTTTTTCTAGCAAAACGTCGTTCTTGGCAAATTAAAGTGTTTGATTATATGTTTCCACAAAGCCAAATCCAACCACCCGTTGAAAAGGGTAGGATATTTGTAAATACATTTTCTTTAAAATGTTCGTAATAATAATCTTAAAACTATTAATTATAAGTTAAACTACTCGCGTGATTAGTTTCGAATCATTAAATTAAAATCACGAACCGCGTACAAACTGATTATGACATAGTTTCGATAATTATAATTTGATATGACGATATATCGAAAAATATTTAAATACGAGCCGATTAATTTCTAAATTTATTTAACCACAAAGTCAATGTACGGTCCATATTATACTTTGCAACATTGTATAACTTTATCAAAATTACCTCCTAAGCCTGAACAACGCCGGGTACATAAGTGCAATATGTATTTCATAAATCCTTTATGCGACGACTCATTCTCAAAACGCTTTCAATTCTGAACACGACTAAAGCGTCCAGCCCTTGTGTCGACCATCATTTATCGTAGTCAATTTAATATGTCAAAGCTTTAGTAATAATACATTTCACATCGGTCGGAAATTCGGCCAAGTCTTTAAATATAATTCGTACGATTAGCCAAAAAATTCGCGCGTTATTATACCGTCTGTAAGATATGGAAATCACGCGTATTAAGCCCTTTATTTATTCCAAAAGAACTATTTAGCTTCGTCGTCTTACATATGGCAACGTACGGAAAATTATTTTTACTGTAACTAATTTTAAATGAATTCCCGTATTACCGTATATTTTCGTGACTGAATGTCGTATAATTATTATTATTTTTAAAATAAATATCGACATTTCCTACCGTAATCTCAGCCCTATTAAGCGAACGCCGTAAACTAATGGTGTATTCAGCGGTCTCTAGTGTCTGTTGACGTTTAATTTTACACAAAGCACAAATATTATGACCAAAACAGCGTACTGGTTAACTCAGTTGAAGCTTGGTAATTAAAATGTCTCCCAAATAATGGAATCGTATAAATATTATTAGCCAATTATTCTTTTTAACAGCGTCAAGTAAATACGTTCGCGAGACAACGACAAAATAATAATATTTAATATCATTTTTAACGCACTTTTTATAAATTCGAAATGTTCTTTTATTATTAGTTTTTTTTACGATTAGTTTAAAATAAAATTGAAAATTTCAGTTTACTGCGTAGAATTCGCATAATAAAACTGTCCGTTCACATTGAAAAATAAAAATACTATACGATATTCCGCATAATTTTATTACGTTTCAAGCTAAAACTCCATAAAAATATTTATTTACCACCGCGATGACCGTCAGAGTAACGATTAAACCTTTTTTTATATGATACTATATGCACGTATATATATTATAATAGTTGTTTACCAATAAAAAACTGTAAAAGTGCACAAGTTTAACTACTAGTTGTTATGTTCGGCAATTCAATTTGATCAATTGTTTACGCTTAGTAAAGAGTTCTTATTCTAAAACTAAAGCATCGTTATAGTTCATAACTGAGAACTACGAGTATTGCCGAGTCAATTTAAATTAGAAATTTTATATTTATCGAAATATTTGTGCGATCGATTATCGATGACGCTAGTCATAAATATTTTCTTAATTAAAACAGTCCAACCATTCTTAACACTACTAACCATATATATATATATATATATATACATAAACACTACTCGCGCACGAGTGTCTGTGTGTAATGCATACCATAGTACTGCTAGGACCGGGTGTTATGTAGTGTAACCGTTCTGAGTGCGGAGACTTTGCATGTATGAAAGTGAGAACGCGAACGTGGCGAAAAAAAAATATTACGCGGTCCGATATCAAAACCGGTTTGTTGGCGTTGTAGGCCAAGGCTCGCAATGCGACACGTTCGGCGCTGTGTATTGGTCGTACCGCCGTTGGCGGTCGTCTCGCGTTACTTGAACGCCCTACATTTTCCATTTTAATAAAAAATATAAGACAAAAACGTCTAAGCTCGACGTCCGCGACATTATCGATCGCCGTTTAACGACTCGAACGGCCGATAAGACTACGGCGACTGCCAAAATAAATTGTCGCGGCGACCGTCCCGAATCGTGACTCGTATTTTGTAGACAATATACCGAATTTTTGGACGTAATATTAATTACCGTCGAGTACCGAACGTCTCTGTTCGAAAAACGGTGCCCGTGGCTCGGGACGTTCCAAATTTAAGCAGCGCATTCAATTTGAGAAACACCGCTCGCGTACTATAAACGTTGTATGATTTAACCTTATACGTCGAGCGATTAATTTGAATAACGACGATATTTTGATTTTTATTCGCGTCGCATGCTGTTGCCACCGTGTTGCAATAATATTATGTGCGTATATGTACATGCCGTATCAGCTATCATGACGGGATATCCTTGATCTAAAAATAAGAACGATTCCAAACCCCAGAATCCAACGTGTTTATAAAACGATATTCTGACCAACTATTTCTTGTTCTCGCGTCACGCCCGTTGAGTACACTACAAATGTTACGTACGGTAGGCGATGATAGCATACTCGATCGCTGTTTCATCGGCGTATATAGATTAGGTACTCATTATCTTAACGCAACCAATGATTCAACTTCGTACGAAGACTCTCTGTTTCACTGTTTACGGTCGTCATTGGTGGTGGTTAGCCAATAATTGGTGTATTATACCGACAATCATTATTGCTGTTGTTATAATGATACCAACATCAGTCACCTTAAAATCCGAATGAGATTGTTATCATTTTGCGACGTTTGAATCGTGACGACAGATTCGCAATCTTGATCGAGGTATATCGTGTATGTAAACGGGCTG
The DNA here is from genome assembly GCA_025469175.1 of Geopemphigus sp. TES_GeoC_2020. Lineage (NCBI taxonomy): Eukaryota > Metazoa > Arthropoda > Insecta > Hemiptera > Aphididae > Geopemphigus > Geopemphigus sp. TES_GeoC_2020. The sequence goes on along the minus strand of JAIPRN010003419.1, from coordinate 5,484 downwards.
CTTTCCATGGACCGGAACTAACTTAGCGGAAAAAAATTGCATAATAACGCGAACGCCACTAAGAAACAAAGGATTGTAAAAAAACACAATTTAAACGTTAAAAACACGTGTATATATATATATTATAATACTACAATAGTGGCTTACACTTATAAAATTTACACCGTTGCTAACAAAACAATAAACAACGAACGTGTCAACGCTCTGGCAAAATAGTTACGAGCACATACTCGTACTTCTTTATACCGAAAGTCCAAAATAGTAATATAATATATACATTTGTGTGAAAATTAAAAAAAAAATCAATATAAATACAATATCACAATATTTGGAATGATTAAGATCGACGTTAGCCTATGCCTAATACTCTAAACTAATTTGTTGAACAGGAATGTCAGTACTCGTGTTTTACACACAACATGATCTAATAATGTAACATAAAACCCCGGGGTACAATATTAGTCGAACAATAACGATACATAACATATACTAAAACGATGATTTGAATCCACGTTATTTTTAACGTAGTAAACGTAAATAAAATAGAACGCTCGGTCGATGAGAACTGGTAAAAATAATCACTAATACACTAAATAATCTAATGACTAGAATAATCGTATCGTATTACTATGAATCCGCGTTTAATTAATACCGTAATAAACGTAGATTATAATATTGTCCCTAACATTGTCGATTTGGTCGCGATTTAATATCGAGTACGTCTGTTCCCGAAACAATGGTATATAGCACGGTTAAGCAAATCTCGATCGGTCGGGATGTGTACGTACATACGTAGTCGTCGTCATCGACGAGCGGACGAGCGCGAATCGAACGAAAAAACAGAAAGGAATTGCTCGGGAGAAACGCGACGTCGTCGCCGGCACGCGGACGTAGTAATGTATACGATAAATAAACGAAACGAAATTAAATTAATTAATAATGAAAAAAAACGACAAACGTGTGTAAATACAATTATGAACGGTGGTGGAACGGTAAACAAGAATAATATATATGTACATAATTATGTATGTACACACGTTCGTGTTATACATGTATAACATATATACGACAACGACGTAAAGTGAAGTTAAAATTCAGTCGAAAACATAATAACAGCGTTACGATATTATGAAATTGTGGTGTAAACAGTGCGAGCGCGGCCCCCGTCCGGGTCGTTATACAGGTGATTCGGACACGGACAAGGAGGTGGCAACGTCGCGATGACGGAATAACGAAGAACAATGAACGAGACGCCTCGGATGCCCGTAGGCGACGATCCTTCGGAAAACACGTTGTAGCCCCGTACACGCCTCTCGCGCTCCAACATTAAACGGACTAACGGACTAGCCGACGCGTTCCGATATCTGCGGAACTGCAGGACCTTACTGAGATTAGGTTAGGAAGGGACGGCGCCGCGTTCAGTTTCCGTTTCGCAGATTGGCGCTGGACACCAAGTTGGATTGTATCCAGTGGTGTATCTCCAGCGGGCATTCGGGCTTCATTTTGGGTGCCTCCAGATCGCCCGGGTTCTCCTTGGCGCTCTGGGCCAACAGCTCGCCCATCAACTCCTCCACGTTGCAGTTGATCACCCGCTGCCGGCAGTGCACGATCGCGTTGACGAAATTGTCGCCCCGGCTCACGAACCGGTGTTCCATGTAAATGGAATTGTGGTCCCAGTACACGATCCGGGACGATATGGTGTACAGGCTAAACGTCCGGATGAATTTGCGATACCGGATGTTGGAGCCGCCCTGCACCGGTAGCCCGCCCTTCTCCCGGATCGCCTTCCACAGCCCGGTCCGCGTGTAGAACTCGGTCCGGGCAAAGTCCACCTCGCGCAGGTACCTCGAGTTGTTCATGTGGAACAAAAGGAAGTCCACGTCCGTGGTCAAGCACGCCGACGAATACGTAGTCGTGTCCAGCACATGCACGTATTTCTTGAACAGCTTGCACATGGTCGCGCACCAGAACGTCCGGACGAAATAGTGCACTTCGAACACCCAGTATAACAGCACCAACACTAACAGTACAGTCACAACGGCGGTGTACATGTCGCACTGGTACAGACTGAACGCCATTTTTACGTTCGCGGACGTATTTTCGGTTTTGTTTTTTTTTTTTTTTTGAGGGGAGGAGGGTGGGTTTAGTCCCCTACCGAACACAGTTTGGGGTCGACGTAAATTGTAAACCGTCTCGGCAATATTGTAGAAACGCGTTCGGAAATAATACTTGATCGCGCGAAAAAAATATACACGCACTAACGAATCAATTTTCGGCGCCAAAATTGTCCGGCGAAAAGTCGACGATAAGTACTCGATCGCCGATCGCGCTCGTAATAATCCTTAGACAATGTACGGACGTTTATATACGTATAAACGCTCTCACATACACATACACACAACGGAATCGGCCGTAAATCGTAATCGCACTTAAGAGCTGATACACAAGTAACAATATTGTTATTATTATTATTACTATTTGGAAAATCGAAACGTCGTTTAATAATAACGATATCAAACCGTCACGTCTGTCTCGCGGCACGCACGTTCGGCCGGTTCGGTCACTGTGAACGTTATGACCGTGCGCCGGACACCGCGTGCGCGGGGCGCTATAATTTGATACGATCGTCGACGTCGTTGTTGTTGTTATTGTCTATGAACGCGGCAAATCGGCGGCAACCGTCCACGGAAAACCGCGACCCCTACTTAAAAAAAAAATCGAAAACACCGAAAAACCGCTTGCATCTCGAAATACCGTCAACGTTATAAGCCAATAATAATGACAATAAAAACGATAGACGTTTTAAGGAGTCGCGCCGTAGTAAACGACTTGTCGCAATACTGGCGAAGAAGAAGGGAAACACGCTCGTACAATATTAATATTATTCGATTACGGGTACTCGTATTTAGTCTGCCTTTCGATTACATCGATATCTCGTCCGAAGGACAACGCCGCGCGCCAGACAAATCGCAATAAGTGGTCGCAATGCGATTCCGGCGTGTTACTATAACGCCTATACGCAAACGGAACATCCTCAGGAAAACCCGTTTTATTTTTTTTCGGGATTCCTACCGTTTCGCTAACGCACTTCGAAAAACCGAATTTTATATATTCGTCGAATTTTTAATGGATACAACGAACACACAAACTATAATATTACGTGATCCTATCGAACGTGTCGAATGTATATCCTATTCCGTTCAATATTCCCGTCTCTATCGAATTTAATAAACTGATTATTTTTCAGAACACAAAAATGTTAGGGAACATTATAAACTTAAGATCGTCCAGTACAGTGTTATTCGTTTACGATGTTTTACGACTACAATTATCATTTATCACTGGAATCGGTGGTTCGCTACTTTTTTATTTGTTTTTCTTTTCTGTGAACATTTTTATATGTAAAACTGCTTGGATAAACTTGGCGTATGTTAAACTGTCTCTACACTTCGATCTTAGCGATAGGCTGAGAAATCTCTACTCGGGACTTTATTTTCTCAATAGTTCTCTTAAATGCGAAGAAAAGTTACCGACAATTCTCAACAAAATAAATTGCAAAAAATCGACCAAGCAATAGCGACACTCGTGACTTACTATTTTTCTAATTTTAAGTTTTGTTCCATCATGATCATGTCGAATAAAAGCAATCAGTGTTCGTAAAACGTCGTATAGCTCATTTAACCCGCGATCGTTTAAAAAACGTTTTTGTCAGAATATCGCGCAATGTGTTTCGATTCAAACGGGCAATTACCGAATCGGACAATTTATTAGTTAATATTTCCGTGTAAATTTTCAGAAAACGACAAGCCTATACAGCGCAGGATATATGTACATGATTTCCAAAGGTCACATTGGTAAGGTTAGCAGGATTTTATTATACCGACTCAGAAAACCCGCCCAAAACAGTAGTATAGTTACCGCCCTAGAGCGACTAGAAGATATAAATTTGTTTTTTATAGTAACGCGAACGTGTGAAATTATTTCCGAAAAATTCGTTATATTCGTAATTTACATTTCTCCGATGGCTCAAGTTTTTCTCCATTGTTGTTGTTTGTTGTTGTTTTCATTCTCCCGACGCAAAAAAAGCCCACCTCGTTGCTATAATAACATTTCGCCACGAATGAGTAACCAAACAACCACTTCCTGTTGACCGCCGAACAGCCGCCGTCTCCAAGATCACCTTAATGGTCGTTTTCGTTACGAAAACCGGTTTGACTAGAATTTTTTTGCCATTCGCTCGAAGGGCAACGCGCAAATAAGTTGCACTATTATTGTAGGATGAATAATAATAATAATACACACGGACGGATAATAACTATGTAGTGGATTCTAAAAAATTCTCAAAATAAGCGGCCAATCGTAAAGCGCAATATAACATATTATCATTACGACCGTGTATTATTTGGACGGCTCTAACCGATGGTTATTGATCTCGTAGACAAATTCGCAAAATTATAAGCGTGAATGTGAAGTACCGAGTTCGTTAACTGTTAATTACCAATTTTATAGTTAAATATATTAATAACTATTACAGATTTGTACTACAAGTATGGAAACGCGTATAACGTTTGCGATTGAACCTATGACTCTCTGGAAATTCTGTCTATCAATAACGTTATAATCTATTCTATTTTGGACGGGTTTCGTTTTTTTTTTATATTTGTTGTTATTCATCGACCGCTTCGTGATTATAATATATTCATATTATGCGTACATAAATAATAATACTAATTGCTTTTCGTATGTAACGTAAATTATTTGAATGAATTAATAGGATAATACGCGTAGGAAATAATAATGTCAAAATTTCAAAATCGAAAATAATCGTTATATAATTCTGGAGTCGGAATCACATAGAAAAACCTAACGTATCGAATGATTCGAATTTATATTTCGTTAGTAATTATCAAAAATAATATTGGGCGTTTAATTGGCACATGTTCGCCGAAGGACATTACATAATCCCGCGTTCAAATAATCGTTCGAAGTTAAAAACGATTATGTTTTCGACGGATTTGTTCGCGACAACTAAAATCATAACGAAAGGCTAGTTTAATTCCAATGTTTCGTTCCATCAATTCGCAAGCGTACGTAATTTTTGTAGTTACGTTCCCAATAAAACGGAAATTCAAAAAAAATTAACAAAATTTATTCCGTAAAATAATTATTATCGCCGTCGATAAACGATAAATGTAAGCTAGCATTTTATGTAATTAAATATAGTCATCACCTCAGTGTCTCAAAGATATAACTATGTTCATTGTGTATTATAAATATTAAATAGTTTTCGGGTATATATACATGGTCCTTTCGTACTTAATGTTTGGCCCTACAGTGTACGAAAATCCAATCCCTCAATATTATAAAATTTATTAAGTTATTTAATCTATAAAATAAAAATATTAGTTAAAAAATTTAAGTTCTTAAAATATCGTGACTATTCAAAATTATATGACTTATATTTACTGAAGATTCGATACGCAC
>JAIPRN010003418.1:0-21559 GCA_025469175.1 Geopemphigus sp. TES_GeoC_2020 | reverse complement strand
GCCCCGATCTCCCACATCCTCGACGCATACACCAGCAATCCTCATATCCCCCTCAATCGTGTTTAGCCACTTCTTCTTTGGTCTTCCTCTTCTTCTTCTCCCTTCCACACTCAATTTCATAACTGTTTTTACTGCAAGTATTTATTATTAGTGTTCGGTTAAAAATTCGTCGCCGATTTCAGCGCACCAATAACATTAAATCGCGTTAAATACTTTCAAATATTGTATTTTTACTCGTGTTGATAAAATAGATTTACAATACTCTCTTTATAATTAATTTTGACAGTAAAATTATTTTCTAGAGATAATGAACGAATCGTATTTTAAAAGTAACGCATGTTCCTGTAAATTAATAATGAAATATGTTAATTCGATAGATATACACGTTTATTATATTTTACGATATTTACGCGTACATTCAGTTAATTCGCGAAATTGCATACATCGAGTTTTGAATTTCTTTGTAGGTGAACAAGATAGTGTAAATGCATTAAGCACGGGGTTTTTTAAATTAAGTGAGTAAACAAGATGTAATGTTATTGAATTGTATTATAATTTAAACGATAACCGTCTATTATTTTACGAACAGTTTTTATCACGTGTTTAGAATAAAACTAAGCGTTATAAACAATTTTAATGTTTTTGTTATTGAATGATAGAGCGAACAGAATTAACTTATATATATATAATACTATACAAGATATTTGTCGTTATATATTATTCGTCTTTAAATGTCCAAAATATAAATTTCCAATATATATTACAAGTCTATGGTAATATATATATATATATATATAATATAATATAATATAATATCTATCTTATATTACTATGGTCATCGTCATTTCCCAATTTATAAACATTAATTTCCTAATTATCGCTTATATTATAAAATGATGAAACGAATTATACACTCACGGCGATGACAATAATGCCAATATAGATTAAAGTCAAGCTCGAATTTTTCGTTTTTTCTTTTTCGTACAAAAATTGTGTACTGAATGTTTCGAAATGACGTTGCGAATAAAAATAGTTGTTTCATAAACATTTTGTAATAGCTCGAAGCGCTTTTCATTTATCTCATTCTATAATTAACTAATAAACACGAACATGTTAACATGTACCAAACATATATTTGTAAATGTATATTGTTCTTTTTTTTCCGAAAAAGCTACTAAATCAGTGATGGACGGTATGTTACATTTTATTTTATTATTTTAACGCGAAAAATTAGAATTTTGGGTCTGATTGTTTCACCAATTATTTTCTGTTGGATAAGTTTCATTTTGAGATTAAAATTTACGAATTTTAACGCGTATATTCTATACGTCTATTTAGATTCGATTTAACGTGATACACACATACATAGATATCGTTTAAATTTCTACATTGCAAACAAAAAAATAATTTGATATTTGACAAATCTACGAAGGGTAATAATTGGGAATCATTCAAAATTCCCTAATCATATTGTATATATTATATTCACGACGATAAATATTAACAAAATATTGTTATTTACGGTTTTTTTAGAATATGAAAGAGATTATTATATATATATCATTCTTACATATATGCCTTTTGTTGGTGCGTATTACTCGTATTACGCAATAACTCGATATATTTAATATAAAGTATTTTAAGTTGTACATTTTCTAGTGCTTTTCACACTACTGTTTTAAAAATTACTAAATTTACATCAGGATATTTTCAATCCAATTTATATAAATGTTTTGTAAATAAATTATTATGTTCAAATAACGATAGTACAAATAACAAACGCGTACTTTAACTTTATAAAAACCATAATTAGTTAATTTTTCCACAGTAATTATTATCTTATTTTTTATATTAAATACATAATGTAAAAACTAATTTGCTTATTATCCTTCTAGTGTAATGTTCACTGTATTTTTTTTAGAGTCTTCTCCGTTATTAGGACCAAAAAGTTACTGTGAAAATTTCAATTCTTCGATGGAGTATACATGTTATGAAAACGATAACAACAAATACAACCCCGTGGAAAGCTCTGACGTCCAAAGCCAACCAAGTAATGATTAGCAATATAACGAATACATTTCGACTGTATTTCTAGGGTATCAAAACCAATTCACTTTGTTTGTAAAAAACTATGTTCAATTTTCCTATGGTTCCCGAGAAAAAACATAATGTATTATTTACTTTTGTCGAGTTACTAATAGTGAACATACGAAGGCTACGAAAGCCAGTTTATGATTTGCCCAAGCCTTTAGCAATTTATGAAATAGATAAAACTACGTTCGGTACACGAATAAATAGACAATGATCGAAAATCGATGTTAATAAATAAAAACACATTTTCCCGTTTTTATTATTTTCGATAGTAATATGATTTTTAATTAAAAATATATTTATCTAATAATACACAAATTATAAAACTCCGTTTCTACCATAGTTAAAAAACATATTTAAAATACCAGGTATACCTAATTAGGTTAGGGATTTACATTTTTCTTGTATATTTTAAGGGCAATAAGAATGTTCTTTAATGATTATACACTGGGTTCAATTTGAAAATGCTTTCCGGGTTTGTTAATACACTTATTTAGACTTCATATTGATTGGTGTGCTTAACGTGTCTTTATTAACATATATCGTGTAATGAATTAAACGACTTAGGTGATTCAACTTGCAAACATATATACAGTTAACTTTTAATTCAGTACATGAAATCAGCGGCATCTATTAAAACAAATTTTATGAAACACGTAATTCACGTGTACGGTGAACTTATAATATTATACGTTCAGAAGATATGCAAATTTTTCAATAAACAAAAAATAATTAAAAAAAAATAAACTCGTTTCAAAATGTCAGCGAATAATAATTTGAATAAACGAATAATCAAAAAAGTATAAAATAATTTCAATTATTATTAATTATGGTTTACGTGATTCTGGTAAATAAAGTGATTGGAAGACCAATATTTAATGTAATATATTTATTATTAATGTTTTATTGGGATTGAATATAGGTATCGATAAATTTTTTCAATTCAAAATTCAATTAAATTCATAATAGTTATTAGAACTTTATTCGTTATTGATCGTCGTCAAATTTTGAACTATAATAAAAGAGTCATTTTCCAATTTCCTCTCAAAAGATAGACGACTTGGCAAAGTGTTATATCGAATGTTAATCTTTTTGTTTTTTTAGATAATTCAAGCGCACAAGTTCCGGAAATAGATAGGAATATATTACCCAAATTTATATCTGTTCAAGACTACACGAATCCGATTATCAATGAACCATATGAATTTGAACAACCCCAAATAGGTAATGATGAAATGAAAATTTCTAATTCACCTATTCAGAGACAAAAAAAATATCCGTATGATAATAATAAATTGATAATATTAATAATAATTAATCACTAATCTAAACATCGAGTATTACATTATTGGTATACATACATTAACAATAGTATAAGAACGTTATTTTTTACTAACAATGGCTGTATATAGAACAATGTTGATCTCAACATTTACATTTTTACACAAAAATTTTCCTATTTACGTATCGCGTTTCCAGAAATTAACGTTCGTCGTTGTTTAGTGTAATAAAGTTATTATTTGTCTACCACGTCAAAATACATTGGGTTTTCGTCAATGAATTTAGGTTACAAAAACGATTTATACTGTTTGTTTATAACCGGAAACAAACTTACGAAAATCCCTATCGAAAAAATCCATTTTTCTATTGAGTCGAGAATCGAGTTTCTACACGACTATTACCTGTTGCTGCTATATTTATTTATAAATAAATGTTCAACCGAACAAAATTATGAAACGAAATAATTTGGTATAATTAATGTCGTTTGAAAAAACAAATAAAAAAAAAAATTCGACGAATATGAAGCAATAATAAGAATAAAAAATACGTTATCAAATAATAACGAAATGTTTATATTCACCACGTCGTTGTTTCAATTTTTGTAATTTTGTTAATTAATTTTAAATTAAAAAACGCAGTAGTCAGAATATTATATATTTATTGATATTCCACATCGTCATATTTACATTGTATTTTACTACTGTGCACAAGATCTAGCACAAAATTGGCATTTTAACCCAACTTCGGCATCTACTTCATCCGTCTATCAAGCTAATTTCAACATTATGGACCAATCTGGCATTCAACCTTACCAAACGGGTAACGAATTAACAATTGGAGTATTATAAATCGATTAACATGATATTCCATGATATTTACGTTGTATTTTACTCTTGCGCGCAAGGTCTGGAACAAAATTGGCATTTCAACCTAGCATCGGCATCTACTTCATCCGCCAGTCAACTTTATTTCGACATTTCAAATCAATTAAGTAATCAGCCGAATCAAACAGGTAAGACAGAATAGTGTAGACCTATTATTTAGTTTTTCAAGTTCGTAAAAATGATTCGTACTAATTTTCAATCGTTTTAAATTTCGACGAGTTAGAAAGTACCTGAAGTCTTCGTTTTATGAAATTTAATAACGATTTATTAATAACATTGTCCGGAAGTACCGAATTTATTAAATAAGCGTAATGATAATTATTAAAAAAAACTATAATATTTTGTCTTATTTTATGTTCGTTTAGCTTTTATGAACTGTGTACTTTATACTTAATTAATGCTTTATTTATTCTATAGAGATTCAAAAGAAATACGTTTATTTTAAGGTGAAAAATTCCCGGATAATATATATATCGATGTTAGTAACGTCCGCTACTTACTGTTATCGTCAATTTCGGAACCGATTCACGATTACTTTTAAAAAGACAATAATCGTAAAAGCGACCATAATTCTTAACTAATTTAGAGACGTCCGCTATCATATGTTGCGTTTGTATCAAATTATTTTTTCCATAAATTAACTTTTAAATATACGTTAAAATTAATAATATGACGTTAAAAATAACGTTAAGCTCGTGCTTAATATATTTACAAACGCGAGTGTGAAACTGATCGTGCAAATCAATTAGGGAATTTATAGTTATTCGTGGTAAAAACGTTTAGATATATTATCCGCGTTATGTGAATTAGGAACGCCTGAAGAACTCAACCGGATTGTAACACAGCAATGAGAACGTGATTTTAAGTTAACGATCGTTTATTTGTAAATTTTGGACGTTCGTTCGGGGGAGTCGTTCAAATAATGTTAGACCATAGACGATTGATTCCTACGTTGTTTAATAATCGTATTCTACTTTCAGATTATTTGAACGCTCTTGGACAACAATTGTATTACAATCCCAATGCGGATCACTATATGCCATATGGAAACTCATCTGGAGAAATAAACAACGCTGCCTTCAACGTCACTAACCAACCAGGTAATAATAAATAACGAAATTATCGTTAAGTGTACCCGATCCCAGTAATTAACAATAATCATTACACCACGTTTGCGGGGCGAATTAAATAAACGTGATTTTTCGATTCAAAGCCTAACGTCGGCGTAATTCTAAGTTGTAGTTTAAAAAAGAAACATCTAGAGACTCGTCCGATATTGACCGTAATTAAAATCTATATTTCCTGCATATTATTAAGAACTAACATACTTATTCCGTTTAATATGTAATTTTGTTAATCTGGAGACGCGTAATATTTGTATTTAAATTGTGTATATTATTGGAACGCAGCGGGATATGAAACAAATTACTCGAATGAAAGCGCCTACACGACATTAGAAGATTTATCTGTTACGGGTAGAAACATTGCCACCGGCCAAATTCCCTTGGACCAAAATCAATTAGGTAAAAATACTAAAAAGAAACGACGTGTGTCGTACTATATTTTTTTTTATTTCGTCGTTTTGGAAGGTGCGCAATGGAATTTGCATTTTGATCTAATATTGAAATTTCCATCTTTTGCAGGACAAATTTATCCTGTCCATTCGAATCAGTATAACGTTCCGTCATTTCAAACAAGTAATTACGAATAAGAGAACTGATTTTCAACTATTTACGATATTATTCGCACTACTTCTTAAAATATCTACTAAATTCGGTTTTACGTAATTGACTTATGATTTGTATACACTATTATGTATACGCTACATAACTTGCGTTAATTTTTATACATCTCGTATTGAATTTTACGAATTGTAAAAAATATTCTTAGCTCGCGCGTATTACCTTTGCGGCAGTGCAAAATAAATTCTTTTGTTTTTTCAGACGTACAATTTCCGAATTTGGATTCCGAAACTAATAATGATTCTTTCCAACCGTTGCCATCTACGGTTATGCAAGATCAATACTACAATTATAACGATGATTATTATCCTTTCGATTATAGTCCAATAAATTAGAATAGAAAATAATAAACACGACTATGTTACATTTTCATATTCACAATAATATTTTGTTCGATATTTGTATCGTATCAATAAATTAAAAATAATATTGTTATTAATAATTTCGTGTTTAAAAGTGAGTTTACGATTGATGAATATGAGGCTTTAATAAGAATCAATTGGATAGTTCTATCACAATCGAAATCATCAGAGAAAAATTATCGATATAATACGTGTAAGAAATATTAGGCATTTGATCAGATTATAAACGTAAAGTTGCAACGTCTCGCTCCAGGTTACCCGGAGGAGAGACTTACGACAACCCATCTAGAGATGAAGGTCGCCAACCAGTGGCCAAGGATCGGAGCCGACGGGATTTTTATTACTATTTAAAAAAAGGGAAAAATGGATAAACAAAACAAAATGAGAAATGAATATACATATATATATTTTATATGTTAATGTACCGACGTTACAAAAAAAGGGAGAGAGAAAAAAACAACAAAGAAAAAAAAAATTAATTAAATACAATTAAAAAGTTATTTTCGTGGATGCGCGAAACATGAACTACTCACTGCATCCCGCCGAAGCGGTGCACGCCCCGGGGAACGATAGGTAAAGAAATTGTTTTATACGTTTGGATGGTGAGAGAAGTGTTTCTTTTCGTGGTCGGAGAAAAAGTAACAAGGTCCGTATCGAGTAGGTTGACGTAACAATGGACACAGAACCTTAAACGAATTATTTTACCGCGTTAATATATAATACAAAGCCGTATATGGTAACGTTGAAAAATGTAATCACGATTTACGGTTATCAGACCGTTGTGAAAAGCACAACGTTGTACGATGTTTCTTCCATGAGAAAGTTTGATACGACGACGAAGTGTAATTAAGTACCATGTTGGGGACGTTACGAAATTATTTTATTTAAAAAGTGCGCAAAAATAAAATTGGTCAATTAGTTTTCGTATTATAGTATTCGAATACTTCAAATGCCCGTAGTCGATTGATTCACAGTGTTTCTACTATGCGTTTGTGTATTCCACGAAACGTACGCCGTGTTGAATATTATTAATAGTTCGAAATAATAACTCGTGATATACGAACGTCGATCGATATTTTCGGTATTGAATTTAGACGATTGGGTAAAAATTTATTATCTCGTCGACAAACGACAATTAAACGAAAATAATCGACTACGGAAAGGACGAAAAACCGTAGTATTTGAATCGTAATTCAATTTACGAACATTTATTGTCATCTAATCGTACCGTGATATAAACATTCTAATACACAATCGTTTCGAATTTTTAAGCGTGTCTAACAGATGGTGTCTGTTATTATATTACCTAATTTAAATATTGCCCTTATTTATTCAACTAAATAAATAGTGATACACGATTTGCATGTTATTCGGTTATTACCAAATTTCTTGACATTCGTGCAATCACGGTTTTCGGTTGTTCTTACAAAGTGCCAGTTTAATTTCAACAATAACAATGAACATGAGTTCTAATAGGATTCCGAACGTTTTGACACTCGTAGTTATCGCAATAATTATTGGCAAAAGCTGTAATGCCAATTGTAAGTATATAAATCCCCTTGATTGCGTTATATTTTATTTAAGATGTAATTCAATAGTATTTGTAGTGTATGATGTAATACCGAAATTATTCGTAAGCGTTATTGATTAATTTATTATTTCCTCAAATGCATACCGAATAGTTAATTTGTATTTTATATTGATAAAAATCGCGTTCCTATTATTTGACGCTTGTTGTATATGAAAGAATAATTTATCTGGAATTTATTTACAAAAATATAATTCTTATAACGGATATCGGATGCATTATTATAATCGTTGTTTTGAATATCAAATTGTTTTCTAACGTTCCAATACAATGCATATATATATATAAACGAAGCTGTATTCGCCATAACGTGTACGAAATTGTTGAAAGTTACTAGTATAGAAAATGTTTTATTGCTAAATGTGACGATGTACTTATATAGAATTTAAATGTTATTTTCTAATGACGTATATTTTGTATATTTGTTTAGATTGTTTATGTAAGATAATTGATTATTTATTTTTGAACTTCTAAATAATATATATATTGTGGGAAATTGTACATTTGTAAATGCGTGTGGTTATAATAGTTTTTCGAATTTTATACATTTATTGTTTTCGATGTAATTTATTTATACAATTAACAATTAATATACAAATAACAATTTTTTTTAAAAAAATATAAATATTATTTAAAATGATTAGGAATCATTGATTATCAATGCTCATTTTCCAAACCGAATATATTTTATTTTACATAAACACCGTTGTTTAGGAATTTTATTATTAAGAAATATTTTGTTGACATAAATAAAAATTTATTTCAAAGTCTACTGAAAAACGACACTTATAAATATATAAATAGGTGCACGTGGATTCCACGTATATTGTCAATTCTTTTTCATTTCGTCATTTTATTTTCTAACGAATCGTCATTTAGATCAAATCGTCAATTTTGGAGGAATGAAAGGTTAGTATGATTTGCTCGGCAGTTATTATTTTATGTATTTTGAGTCAGAAATATATTTGTAATTTCATTCGTTATAAACAAAATTTTTAAGGAACATCAATGTTACAATATCAAAAACATATATACTATTATATATATATATCGTCTATAGATTATTGATTTATTCAAAAATTTACTTAAATTATTATATTCTATTCTATGTACAGTCGATTTTAATGATAGAGAAGCATTCAAGCACGCATACCTTCACAGTGAGTGTTTTTAAGATAATATTTTGTAATACAATTTTGGTTAGCCTCCGGAAAGAAACAGCTTGGTTAATGAATTGGCCATACAAATTATGCGGTTGTCACAGAGTGTTAATATATTTTAACATATTTTTAAATATTAATTATATTGAATAACATTAAGAAATATTTGAAATTTAAATCACTACGAATACGCTTTTTTTAAAAATAAAATTAAGTTAAATTAGAACATAATCCTAAAGTTATAATGAAATATATTTAATTAAAAGTAAACCGCTTAATAAAAATAACGAAGGACTCGAAATTTACAAATAAAGTAAAAATGTTAATGGCATAAGCAATAACTACGTGAGCCTCTCAAATTATTGAAATTTAAAAATTAAATATTTACAATCGAAGTATAAAGTAGTACAGTCCGCTGATCAAAAACACCTGAATTTTAAATCTTGAAATTATGACATATGGTCGACAAAGTCAGCAAACTCTTAGGCATATATTGGCACTCTGTGTAAATATTCGAGGAGCCTAACATCAATAATTTTATAATGTTATAAAATTATCTTTATCAGTACATAAAACCTAGAAGTAGCATTTTTTTAATGATAATATTTATAGATTTTAAAATAAATAAATAAATTATTTGTAATTTTTTAGTCAATATGTATGACGTAAATAAAAAGAATGATGGTAAATTTTTTTCATCATAACATAATTTTCCTACACTTGGACCAAAATTATAATTTAATAACATTTATTAACAATAGTTAATTACTATTTATGCACGCGAAAAAATTTCCCCTAAATTTTCTACGTAATGATTCGCATATAGCGAAAAATTCCTAAATAATTCTCAGTTTATTTTATTTCAATATTTCAAATGTATTTAATCTGATTTTGTATTTGAAGCCACGTTGTGATAACACAAAAATATAAGAAATAGTTATAGTACTAATTGGGGAGGGGATTTAATTACTTTCGCGAATTCTTACGATTATTGTTCGGGATCGTGAGCTTGAGAATCATTTAAAAGTACTATTAAAATTGTCAAATCACTTATCTTGCCAATCGTGCTGACTTCTTAAGTTCTAAAGTATAAGGAAAATACACAAGAAGATTTAAATGAAATAATGTTGGGACGGTAATTTCGATGTTCGAATTGGCCGACACTTGAAAACGAGTTGAGACGCAGAAATTATGGCATAAAGAATAACGCTTGTCCCTCGGAATACCGATTTCTTCTAAAATGATGACACGTGGCTGGAGCGTGAGTACACTAGGAAACTCACGGGAAACTATTTGCGGTTATTTTTGTTATTGATAGTTATATTCGGAATTGTGCAGTTTTCATTCCTTCAGATATTCCTTTATCTACTTAATGTAGTACACCCATTTCATTCGTTTGTGCCTAACTAAATGATGAATTTTGCCATAGCCACGAAATTATTATGGAATGTATTATTTTTATAGTTATTATGTAATTGAGACCCAGATTATCGGCATCCTTGTGTGAAAATACTTCATTTTTTTTATATCCTCATGATAAATATGTAATTTCTTTTACGTAAAATTCGGCGTCTTGTTACAATTGAATCGGTATTCCAAGAACTTCAAGCATCATTCTATATTTTATTGAAGTGTTATCATCAAACATATATTTATAGAATATTACCTTAAAAAAACTAGTTGCGATACGTGCGCATATCATTACAATATTGTTAGTTTACTTAAATGAATAATAGTAAAATGACAATTGAATATTTTGTGTTTTTCACGTTTAACGTTGAAAAATCGCAATGAAATTAAAAATGTTTTCAGTTATCTTACCTAAGTACATCAATTATTTCATTAATATAATAATAAAGAGTATGTAAAAATCATGAAATATTACAAAAGAAAATGTATTTTAAATTATTAAATTAAATTAATTTTTTTTTAATAGAAATACATTTTTACAGACGTGTGATAATAATTTTCTTAATAAATTGCTTTTATAATGAAATCGTTCAACTTTTAGAATACAAAAATGGGATGACTAAAAGTCCAATGGACTGGTGTTTGGAAAATATAACAAGTTCGTATTAATTATAAATAAGAATATTTTTCGACGCTTTTAATTTTAGGGAAAATAATTATTTTTCTAATTTTGCCCAATCTCGAACTAAGCGTTTAGCCACAAATTTTCATCAATTGAGAAAATTTACAATGGTTATAAACTGTAGATTAAAACTAATAGAGATACACAGAATAAAAATACATCCGAACCCTTACACCTGTAATGTGTTGGCAAATTTTATATATAATTTTCTCGCTTATCAAAAAAATATTCACAAATATTGTTCTCTAGACGCTTAAGATTCACTTTCAATAGTTCACTTAATTAGGATACGTATAATTTAATTGAAATAACCAAGAATTAAAAAAAAATAGATAATATTTGGTTTATCGTAAATAGTAGATTAAATGTGGAATTTGATGTAGAAATTTTCAATTTTGTAATTTGTGTCAATTACATTAGTGTATAGTTTAAATACAATTATCGTTAAACAACGTTTATAATCAAAATCAAAGATAATACTTATATTTATTATCTTAGCATACAATAAAAAGATTACAGATGACAAAAAGAAAGAAACTTGCACTAGTAATTATACGGATAATTCAATATTATATATTGTAGATAAAAATATATACGTAAATATTTGTAAAATATATATAAGGTGTTTAACTTTGAATTATTAAAAACTAAACGTGTATTCATTAAAATTGTTTTGTCTATATTATAAAGATTGGACCCCGTAAATTCATAAATTACTTCGTGTTTATACGCAAACCAATTTTATGCCATAGCATCTATATAAATTCAACAGAAAAATACAAATAGTTTTCCTGCCGTCAATAAAATAGGTGTATATATTTTAACAATATCGTTAATTTTTCTAGATGCTTTTAAAATGTCTGGCTATGACGAGGGTAATTATATTAACAGTTACATGTACAAATGTAAATTGAAACTTCGGTTATTATTTAATAACCATGTACTAATAATAACAATTTAAAATATTTGGGTTTTCAGTTAAAGAAGACGCTTTTGAGGCACTAAGTTACATATTTCAATATATAGGTGCGTCAATTAGATTTTATTATTTTCTTAAATTAAAAAAATATTTTGTTAACAATTTAAATAAAACTTTTACGTGAAAAGAATTATTATGATGTTATTACGAGACGAAACAAAAATATATGTTATTAAAAAGCATTGGTAATGATGTTTAGCGAGCAAACAATAATATAATTCATATTAAATTTGAGATATCATTGATATTTATTAAAAAATATAATACTATTCGTTATTTATTGAATTTAAAGCATTTATTTCAAGAATTGTATTCTCTAAATTAATTAATAAATTAACGACAGTATCATTTTTTCTTTACAAATTGCTGCTCTAAATCGTTTCTTTTGCGATATATTTTTTGATTTTCGTGTGAGCTAAAAATCATTTTATATATCGTGAATATGATACGAGTTAATGGAAAAAAATAATTTTTTAATAGATTTATTGTAGTATTTATGCTTTTTCTAATAATTTCATTACGTAATTTCAATATTTGTCGAAATATATGAAAATAAATCAATTTTTATTCATTTTTTCCTTTTTAAAAATGAAATAGTTGAATCGAGGAAAATTAGTGGTATGATTAATATTTTTAATATTCTTTTAATAAAGGTAATTATTGCCCTAAATATTATTAAAAATAATTTGTCGTAGAACGAATTTTAGCCTGTGATCAAAATATATTTAATTGAATCGATTTATGAAATATAACCTTAAAAAATTAAAAACATATCGGTTGTATATTACATTATTATATATATATATATATTATCATATATCAATTAAGTGTATATTTTAATTCGATTTATCTATCTGTCTTTTGAGTTTTAAAAGTACAACGTAATTCGTTACAAAAAATATGTTTATTTTAAATTAACAAACGTATACGAATAATATTGTTATCAGTTGGTATATATGGCACATGTTAAATTCTCGGACTTAACCTAAATTAAATATTAATAATGTTATAAAATAATGTACATTTTTATATTTATGAATATTTGTTCCCGTATATAAAATTTCAAAATTAATAATTTATTCGAAACGTTACTCTCCAGATAACCTAAAAACAAGGTTAATGATTAAAATCTTTATTCAGAATCAAGTTTTACCTATTGTTGGTAATTCGCATTTTTGTCCAGCTTTTAGGACTTACCTGTTGCGTAATACGCTAAATTATTAAATACTTAAAATTATTGACGTGTGCATGAGAGTATTTATTTCCAGTAAATTATTTATACTCTCAATAATGATAATTTATTTCTCACGTTACCATACCGTGAGCTTACACACTTTCTGAAAGATTTCTATTTAATTCTCTTTGAATAACTGCTTGTTCGATTCACACAATCGCCGTACTTATTTACCCGTGGAATAAATGTTTGGTAAATTTTTTCCGCCCGATAATCGATATCGACGAAATTGGATATATTTATAAAATGTTCTATTTAATTTGATATTATTTATAAATTCGTGCACAATTATATCGTTTAATTTATTTAAATTATAAGATGAAAATTGATTTTTAATGCCAACAAACACTTAAAAGATGTAATAATGTAAAATCAAATGGATTTACGAATTGGAATATGGTAGGCGAATGGCGGAGTCAGACAGAACACAATTTGGAATATAATATTTATGTATTCAGTAATCGTAAACGTTATCTAGGATCTACACTACTGTAGGGCAACTCTAAAGTACCAGTACGTGTTTCAAATACAGACAGCCAGACATAAAAACGAACACCGATTTTTCGACATTTTATTTGAAAATCAAATATCGCCTCCATCAAATTAAACTTTACAATTTTAAATTTCGGACGACAATACTCGTGCGTTATAGTGTGTCAAAAAGTTTATGCGTCGTTCGATTTATCGTCAATATTTTACGTCAAAAAAAATTGGAAAATCGACTGCCTTTTATTTGTACCACCTAATAGTGAAATATATAAATATTTAACGTCGTGTCTTTCGGGGAAGTATTCTGAAAATTTTCACGAAAAGAAGTTAAAAAAGTAAACGACGGTTCCCGACATAAAATCGGAACGTCTGATTTTATTGTCCGTTCCTTTACATATACACGAAAATTAACCGTTATAATAAATACATATTATCATAATTGTAATAACGTAAAGAAATAAACGATTTAAATTTTCATATCTTTTCAGTGATAGCGAGAAACTATTGTCATTACGTACTCGAAGTTATTTCAGTTTTTTTCGGTATGTATCGTAGTTAAACACGAAATAAAAATTTACGAAAAATATAGTTGAATAAAAATACGCAATACGAATATAATAATAGTTTACAATTCCAAATAAATTTGTGATACCGAATTATGTGTGATAAATTTTACACATTTTGGCGTACAGTACTTATTTGATAATTACTCGTCACAAAGCACAGGATTTTACGTTCGGATATTTCCAAACACGAGCGTACATGAAAAGTTATTGTAGTTTTTCAACAATAAAACACATATAATTGTAACGAATATGTTTCAAATCTCGACGGCCATTGTTAGGTACATAGTTGTGGGAGTAGAAATGTATGTCGAACATTCTCGTGTATCCGTGCACGTGTTGGATTTCATATTGTTTCTTGATTTTTTCCTTCTATTTATTAGCGATCGTCGTATCGGCGCGTAGTTTTTAATTTTCGTCCTTTTTTTACGCTTCTTTTAAAAACGTTATAACGTCACGAATTTCGTTGTTTCCGTTCCCTTGTCCGTGATGAGTGATCGTTAGAGTGGCGTGTCGACGTGTTTGTGTATATGACGTGTATTGTACATGCTCACCACACCTTCAAGTTGTTTTATTTTTCGATAATATTTGTAATTCGCTTCGGATCGTTTAGTAATCTATTGTACGCGGTCTTTCCTCACCCACCACCACTTCCAACAGTTATAAGTGTTATCGAATTAATACTCGTAACCCGAAATACGGCCCGCTTAATTATTAAAAACAACGGCGTACTCGAATTATTTTACGATCGGTTTTGGGAACACGTACCGCGGTCATCTCCCGCTACCATTATTAAACAGAAAGTCCGTTCGTACAATTAGCGTGCTTCCCTATGTTAACTATTTATCCATTTTCGTATCTCGTATAGGACCACGAGTTATTTAATATCGGATTCGTAGGTACATTCTAACAACGTTCGTTGTATATTTTTCCGTAGATAATTCCAATAAATCGGGACCAAGAGTTTATTGCGAGACTAATACAGGTTTTGACTAAACTCTAGCAAATACATAAATGTAACACGAAAAGCACATCGATGACCAATAATGTATTTTTTGTCATATTGTTTCAGATTGCATAGGTAATAGAATATTATTAAAATATGAAAATACGAACAAATACGAACGACCAATATTTGTAAATGTATAGCGAAAATTGCGATTTCCTACGATAATCCATATTATATACGAAAATGAATATTGGGTAAGATCGATAGTGCGTGGGATGCCATTTAACGCTATACATACATCTACGTTACGAAAGTGTTTCCTTGTTATTGTATAAATGTCTGTTTTCAAAAACATAGAATACACAAATAGTTTTTTGTTGTGTTCCTTTGATCCGTTATAAATGTTTTTCCCGTCATTCCCTTTGCTTTCCTCGCGTATACGTTTCACATATGTTATATATTTCCCCAACAAGTAAGTCCGTGTGAGAAATACGTTCTTTTTTTAAATTCATCGTAATCATCGCAAATAGAATTTTGTTATCTCCCGATAAACCAACGTGTATCATCATATTAAGGATAATTTATATTCACCGAAATGAATCTGCTCGCGACGATACGATAAATAGAAAAAAATTACTTAAAACGCGAGCACCACTTATGATATCATCGAGTTATTCGTTAATCGTTTGTTATTAAATTAAGGACGATTCAAAATTGCTAAAAATTCCCGAAATATTATAATCTTTTATTCGAATTAATTAAGTTTACTACGATAAATTATAATAAATTATTGAAAATATTATGTTCGGCGATTTCCGAATATTTTAAATAATATTTTATTACGTCAATCAAGTACTGAAAGATCGGTATTATTCCGTATTCGTTAAAACATTAGATTCGTAATAAAATATAATAATTTAAATCAAATACGTCGTACAAAATGTATCGTTCTATACGGGATTAACGATCTAAGGAGCTAACAGCTCATACCTTTTAGTTCTATATAAATACAAATATAGAATAAATTCTTGAATGTATGGTTAAAATAGTGTCTATTCGAATATATATACATCTAACATCTCTTTGTAGATAATATAACAAAAGAAGGAGGGATAAATAGTAAGTATCGTAATCAATCATATAGGACATATATGTGCAAATACAAGCATATACGTAAATACAAGTTGTTACGTACAATTATAAATCGATTAATTTTTCGGTTATATCCCTTTATTGACATTTCTCGTTCTATAATCGTATGTTTGTTTTAATTAAAATAACGAAATATTGTTGATCATCACGTTATTCTTACTATGTAGAAAATTACGACGGCGTTCAAGTGTTCCAATACGTGTATCGTTATTGTAAGTAATTAAATTTTAAAAATAATACGGTTGATTGATAGGGTTTTGTCGTATTTCATTCGTTGTTTGTTTTTATTGCTCTTTTGATTTTGCACGCGTATTTTTCGATATGAAAATTAAACGTCCGTTTAATATAATTTACCGACACGCCAACCACAAATTACACTCGTTAGTTCAGTCAACGGCATTTAGGCAGTGTGCGTGTGAGTACGTCTCTTATACGCGTATAACCGCTGACCGTCACTGCCCTAGTTGTCTTTCAATTTTTTTTGTTTTGGTTTAAATTTAACGCCAATTCAAATTTCGTAATTCGCCCCTAGTTTTTACGTAACGTCGATACAATCAATTTGTGTACGGTCCGCAAAACGGATTATATTGATTACCGTTCATTTACGCCTTTTCAACCGGGTATAATATACCGACCGGTACATTGGAGTTAGTTCACAATTATCGAAATAAATATTGTTTACGTAAAAATTATTCGCCCACTAATTCCGAACTACCGACACGTTTATACATTGTTTTTGCGGCAAACGCTCGTTAAGTAATGCTCAGCCGATTGAAGATATATAAATTGTAAAATACGAGAATACGGAATGTATAAATGGTTACCAACACATTATGAACGGCGTACAAACGATACTCGTTTTTACCCCCTCGAGCTTTTTGACGCATAAATAAAAGCCGCTTTAAGTATTGTCGCGTAGATGAAGGAACATAAACAGCGACGTTTGGCTTTTTATATACGAAAACACGTAAACGTATTAATAAACTAAAATATATTGTCGTTATATTTCAGTAAATAAAAAAAGCATATACGGCATATATTACGGTATTTTTTTCATCATAAAATAATTCGTAACGTTTTCACACTGGGATCGAAAGTAACATTTACGACTATACCGTGAACGGAAATTCACGTTTCGAATATCCGATATATATTTTATAAACGTGTGAAATATTACGATGTACCTAATGAAGATAAATATCGACTATATTGAAATTATACATTTCTTTTTAGTATTTATACGTCAATATATCAATGATGTCTTTAATGCGGCCACTTCGAGTACGCGGCGTTGTAAAAATTGATTTCAAATAATTAAAAACCACTTTAACCAGCGATATGTATACGAAAATTTCCAATTTTAGTTCTCAGAGCAGGAATGCTTCAAAGTCCAATGGAATTTTGTCTGAAAAACATATCAAGTTCGCGATACTTTTTATTATATATTTGAAATCGTTAGATTTTAATAGTCGGTGGTATATTATTTCTAACAATATCCAAACTCAAACAAAACGTTTATGTACACGTCGAATGCAAATCGTTGAACTAAGTTACAATCGTTAAAACTAATGTTCCAGTCTGATAAATGTAAACATCGTAATTCTTTTTTAACTTGTGTATGTATGTTGTCCGAAGATAAATAGAATTCGCTCGCCTACTAAACATATTAACTACTCTTGAAGTTCAATATAACTTTAGCCATTTTTTCCTAATTAACACGAAACATTCTATAATTGAACCAATATAAATCAATATTAAACCGTTAATCGTTTACTGTAGAAAAATCCCTATTATATTATTATCGCCCACTTATAAATCGTTTAAAACGTATTGTATGATGTTTGTAATAATAATTGAGATCAATTATTTTAAAACATATTTCCCTAGAATTGATAACTAACATATTAGAATCCGAAAAAGGACAGACTTGTAGAAGTAATTACACAGACAACTTAACATTGTATATTTAAAATCGTAAAATTATTAAGGCGCTTAATTGTGCATAATCATATACATTATTATTATTTAAACGTATCCGTATGCTTATTTGTGTGAGTTATAGATATATAATTAATATGTAACGAACATTTTGTTATTCGTTCCTATACATTCGTAATACAAGAATATACTTCGGATTCAATACAAGACATAAATAATATTTTCGATATTTTTAATGTAGTAGACTTTCGATATTATACGTAAGATAATTATAACGATAAAACTATTTTATAGACCAAATTAAAAAGTCGCATTTTAAAAGTAAGTGATTTTATTGTAAATAAACACATTGTCGTGTGATCACCGATACAATATACATACATATATATTTTTGTGTTAATAAAAGTTACATATCTATCCAGTTGATGACAATATTCTTTAAATCGGATTTTAACATTTTTTTTTAGATACACGCACTGCCTTTGAATCACTTAAACATTCGTATTTTGATATAAGTGAGTTATTACGTACGATTAGTTTTTTAATTTTAATAAATCGATAAATTCATTTACAGTATATTCGCGAAAAGTATATTATTATATAAATAATACCCGATATTCCGAAAAAAATCGAATATTTCGTTATCGAATAATATGTACAAAAAAAAAATTAAATTCACGCTACATAAAAGGCATTTATCGACCAAAGTGAAATATTTTGTCTTTTATTCTACGATAATTTCCCAATATTAATAATTGAAATTATTTATGAAATATGTAATATAACGATAAAATAAGTAATAAATACTTCAATAAAATTAATATTAATATACATTAGGGTGGTGCTATAATTTTTGTTTTTATATTTTTTCCTATACAGAAAAATGTGTTCTATAAAGCACGATTAGACTAGACACTACTGTTAATTTAAAAATTCATATTATAAACAATTTAAAGTGGCTCAATGCGCTTTTCATTAGAGATTGTTTCATAACTAACAGAAACTTGTAAACGTTTCCACGTTTATTCATTTGTTTTTTTTTTTGTTCAATATGAAATAGCACAAATGTCGAAATTTAATGGTACGTTATACAGCTTTTAAAATTTACAACGATGCATTGGACAGCTATTTTCTAAGAAATAAATAATTTTTAAAAATCAATGTTCAAAATGACGTATCCAAATAAACAATAAAAAAGAACCCGATATTTGAATTTCTTTAAACCTAAATCATAATATATCAAACAAGTTAACCAGTTTATAATGATGGTTATTAAAAAATCATTTTAGTTATCGTTGTAACAGATACGTACTAAAATGTTAATTTTACATAAGTATGTGAGGTATTTATTTACAGAAGGCAATTAACCATAATTAGAATTAAATTGCGTATAATTTTTGTAACATTTTTGTAAAAAACACGTTAATATTGGTGTCACTATTAACATTTGTAAACATTGTTCTATAATTTTCAATTTTTTAGATGATATTGATGTTTATTATTACGTTTACCTGTATCAACGATTTATGAAAATTATCCGTATGTATCATAATTTTACATGAAAATTTTTAATACAAAAAAATTAATTTTTCCTATAAATTCTATGTGTACATATATATATTCTGTGTCGCATATTATTGGCTTTTCTATTATTCTTTCACAAACCACTACATTGTCCTTTCGATATTTTTGAATATAATTATATTACTAGGCTTTAGCGTAAAATATAATTATTGCCTCGTAGGGAGAGCTAAAAAAATATTTCAAATTAATATACGGTCGTATTTCAATCGTAATTTCAAAATTAATATACACGATTAATATAAAGGTTAATATAATTTTTTAGCTCGGTCTCCTGTGGTAGGACCGATTACGTATTGTTACAATTACCATCCGTCAACGTATCCATCGGCCAACGATATAATCAACAACACTGTATCCACCGAAATTTCCAATATTCAACAACTTCTTAGTAATGTTTATTAATACAATAAAGACTTTTGGTATACATTATATATATATATATACAGTGGGTGGACAAAATAACACGAACACCTTGCAATATGGTTACAAATTGATGTATGTTGGCTGCACTGTATTCTTTTTGCTAATATGGCGTAATATTAGTATATTATTAGAATATAATTGTTATTTATTATATATTAGTGAATTATACAAGTTATACTACGAACATTAGAGTAAATTCAAAATAAAATGTGTGACCTCTTGGACTTCCAAAGAAGGCAAATCGTGGGTACTCGATTAGCGGGAGCATCTGTTACGGAAACATCTAAATTGTTGAACGTGTCAAGAGGGACTGTATTCACAGTAATGACGGCATACACAAAATACGGAAAAACATTATCGGCGAAAAAGAGTAATGGGCGAAATCCAAAGTTGACTGACAGAGACCGACGAACATTAAAACGGATTGTGATAAGACAACATAAAACTACCGCAGCTAAAGTTACAGCAGAACTTAAGCTTAAGTAATACTATTTTGACAAAAACTGTACGACGAGAGCTTCACAAAGGTAATATTTATGGAAGAACTGCAATTACAAAACTTTTTATTATAGAAAAGAACGTTTTTCTTTCGCTAAGAAATGGTGCCACAATTATAAAAATTAGACTCTTGATGATTGGAAGATTAGCATATCGCTGCCAAACACTGCTATATTTCAAGATGATAATGCGCTAATATACACAACGAAAAGGTTCAGAATTGGTTCAATGAGCATCTGAAAATAATAAAACAACTTCCCTGACCAGCACTTTAACATAATTAAACCGATATGGGGTGTTTTAGAGCAGAGTGTGAGAAGCAGATTTCCACATCCAACATCACTGAAACAATTGGTGGATATTTTAGTAGATGAATGGGGCAAAATTCCATTGGAAACTATTCATGTCTTCTACGAATCTATTCCGTGAAAAATTAAAGCTGTTTGAAAAGCAAACGGAGGTCCAACACTTTATTAATAAATAAATATTGTGTATATGTCAGGTGTTCATATTATTTTGTCTACTCCCTGTATATATATATATATATATA
>JAIPRN010003417.1:0-21570 GCA_025469175.1 Geopemphigus sp. TES_GeoC_2020 | reverse complement strand
TTCCTAATAACTCCTTGTTCACATCAAAATAATCATACTCTGTATATACTGTTTTAATCTATTACTAAGAGAAATAAATATAAATTAAAAACTGAACTTATTTAGTCATAAAATATACACTTATATACACCATCTTTCTTTAATATAGACCTTTAATACTTGAATCTCTTAATTTCATTCACAATCTTAGCATATATCATTATCACCTCCTTTTTCCTAATAACTCCTTGTTCACATCAAAATAATCATACTCTGTATATACTGTTTTAATCTATTACTAAGAGAAATAAATATAAATTAAAAACTGAACTTATTTAGTCATAAAATATACACTTATATAGTCATAACATAAACTGTTACAGGTTTACTTTATTCTGTGTAAATACGTAATGAATATCCTGATAAAAATGCGCAAATTAAAATATATACTTAATTTAAAAAATATTAATAAAACGTGTCATATGATATAATTAAATTATCGTTGATTAATATTCGGACTTTATTATAAGTCCGAATATTAGTCAATGCTAAACTAAATTTTAAAATAGATAAATTCAAAACTTTAAAAAATATAATTTATAGTACACTTTTTTTCAGAATTTTACTAAACATATTTTTCATAAATATCCTGGGAGATGAGTAAATAGTAAACCAATTTAAAATATAATATAATATAAATACTATTAAGACTATAAATATTTAAATTATTTCTATAATTATGTATGCAGGTACACATGCAGTATTATACTTTTTTCGTAATATATAATTATATATTTTATATATTAGTTATACAATATAATGTACTATAACATTATACAATATAATATAATATAGTTGTTTTTATTAGGATTGTTAAATTATTTACGATAGTATTACAGTGGCATGATTATTGTATTTGGTGAATAGGGGGAAGTGATATAGACTATTTGTTGTTACACAAATAAGTAGTAAGGTAAATTATACAACTACATTTATAAGAAAAAACTATATATTTATACGGATCTTAATTTAAAGAGCATGTTGAGCATACTTTGATTTTTTAAAAATTAATTTTCGAGTGTTGAAATTATTTTAAGAAAATTGCATTATTAGGGATAGTAATCGTAATCTATTGCCGTTCGATTGAATATATATATATTCAATACCTTTTTATTGTATTGAAATAATTATAAAAACTAAAAATGAATATCCCGAATTAAAAAAATTAACTAATGTGAATGTTTATAATAAATTATCCTTAACAATATTCCGTAGATGTACATTAGTTGTAACTCTAAAGTTCTAGTAGCTTACTATATATATATGTACACAGTGTTTTTTAAATATACTATAGAACACACACACAAATCAATATTTGTAATATAATTGGCTGTTATAAATATATTTTGTAAAATTTTTGAAAGTATTTTTAAAATTATGGGAATTGTAATAAATTCTTAGAATAAATTTTGAGCATATTTAATTGTAATATTATATAAAGTATATTGATTTAATAGCACTCGATTTTTTTATATAAATCATACGTCAATTGTCACAACTGTCACCATTATGCTTTAAAAGTTGTTATAAGACATATATAAAATATATTAATATATTGTAATAAATATAATGTATACTTATATACAGTTATATAATATATGTATGTCTTATATTTAACGGAAATTAAACGATTTCACAACATACGTTAAGTTTTAAAATCGATTACTACGCAATTTTGATTTACGGTTAAATACTAAAAAAATGTATAACGTGTCTCAAAATATAAAATAATTAAAAATTAAAAATTTAAAGTAATGCATTTATATTTGAAATATAATGATATACAATATACTATTTATATGTGAATATATTGTACTCATGATATATATATATGAAAATATAAAAATAAAACATTTTTAATTTGTTTTATTACAACCGCGTAATAAAATTTACAAATTTACGACGTTTGGGGAGTTTATAAATTTTTGAATTAAGTTTTAAAAATGACTGCTCACTTTATATCGTAATATTTTACCATTCGTTTTCTTGAGAAATTGTACAATATTTAACTTGTAAACATTTCCAATCAGGAAATTCTAATGCTATATTTTTCTCAATTATTATGTAAAATGTTATTCTGACCATTGTATTTTGCATTCAATCGTCATGATAATAATTGTAACCTGTATAGGCCGTCTATCATAAGGGATAATACATATAAATTGGCAATAACATGATTGAAAATTAACGTTGGGAAAACCATTCGTATCGATAAATGTAGGTATAATTTACTTGTAAAATACGTTTGACAATTATAGGGAACGATTGGCATCCAGGGGAAATTTCGTATCGCATTCTCGGCTCAGTTTCATTTCTGCCGTTCGGCCGTTCTTTCTACGTTTTCTTGTTTAATTTTCCTTACAAACTTTATTTAGAAAAATAGTGTACATATTTTTATTTTCAATTTATCAAATAAAAACGATAATCTTGCGACTTTTTACTCGAGTAAAGTTGTAGGCTGTAGCCTTACTGGCTCTCAACTCAATAAATCGTTTTTTATTTTATTTTCCGACTTTACCTTCACTCACACCAACAGGTCAGTATATTTTATTATATTATGTTTGGTACAGGTAAATTTAGTTTGTATATTTTTGGTATTTACGACATTTTTTTTTTGTGATGGTATGTACATTCCTATAATATTAAAATATATTTTAAGAAATTATTTTCCATATAGACACATTTTATTAATTGTCCTCTACAGATTTTATTTAACTTTAATTTAAAACATTAAATCTTTATATTATACCTAATGGCGTATTAACACAGGAGTGGGAGGTTTGGGGATAAGTACTCAAACATTTTCAGAAAGAATTTATTTCTTTTGAGATGTATATTTGTAGTCAATAATAACGAAGAACTAAAATATTTGTAAACATCAATACACATTGTTTTATAAGATGTTTGTTAAAAATGAATAATCTAATAAAATAATATACCTTGTTAAGATCATCCAATTTATTTATTTAAAAAATAAACCCCTCCCAAAAAAAAATTCAGGTCTAAGTACTCTGTTGATTATACCTAATTAGTTTATATAATGTATATAGTTTTAGTAAAGTTCGATATGAATAATTATCTTGTTAATTTTATTTGTAATTGAAAATTAAATGGAGTAAGTTTGGGTTTTTTTACCATATGTTTAAACTTAGACTATACAATTAGATACTTGTTTAAAAGTGATATGTTTTTCAAAATTATTAGTTAGTCAATTAATAGGTAAATGTTGTAACAAATTATGATATTTAAATGCGAATAATTTGAATAAAAAAGTTTACCTTAAAGTATATTTCCATTATTGACTGTTATAGTTATTAATATTTGAGTAACAATATTAAATACATCCTGACGAGTTGCTACAAAATTTTCTCTGAGATTTGGTTCAGAAATAAGGAATGCTTTTGCGCAATTTATACATTTAATTAATATTATTTTATGTTGGAATTCATATATTATTTATAAGTCATTCAAAATAACATATTTATTCTATATTATTATAATACAATAGTCTCTCTAATCTGGACCTTGCTAGTCCAGACACCTGGTTAATCTAGATGAATCTTTAAAAAAAAAAATTTAAATACATAAATAAAATATGAAAAAAGGAAAGATAATGAATAAGCATTGAAGTAATCAATAAGATTTTAAATTTTTTTATTGACTCTAATCATTTCTTAAGTTTATTAAAAAGTTGAGCTATACTGTAAAAATCAATTTTTTAATCAACACGTCAATTTTAATTGTTTTTTCAATCTAAAACTAATTCTAGATACATTTTAAAGTTGATTTTGTTTGATCCAGAAAAAATCTGGTCCCATCAAGTCTGGATTAACATATAGAAATAATAAATATTTACTATGATATTTAACTATAGACAATTAGAAAAGAGTTGTCAAAATAATTTAATTAATATAACCATATTTATGTTATATATATATTTTTTTTTATGTAAATGTATTTGTTTTTTTCATCTTGTTCATATTATATAACATAGCAACCATGACAGATTTTTAAATGAATTTTTTAGACATAAATGGAGGAATTAAATGAAATTATTATTATCGTACAGTCATTTATTTAGAATTGGTTAAAAAAAATTAATAACAGTAATATAAATACAAATTAAAAGTTATTAACTTAATAATTATTAATTATTAAGTTGTATAGTTAATAAACTTTAATTTAGTTTAAGATATGGATACATTTTCATGATTGTCTCATAAATATAATACCAGTTATTATAAGATTTTTGAAATATTCTTATAATACAATATTATCCCAAACATTTAGTTTTGATTATGAATAAATATAAATTTTTGCCTTTAAATATTTCATATAATTTTTGTCAAATTTTTGTTTATTATTGAACGTAAATATACCAAAACGTGTTGTTTTTAATATTTTAAATATAAAAATTAAATTATGTATATAATTGATTATATATATTTTTTGTTATAGAACATCATGACATTCCCTACTGCTGCAAAAAAATCTGGCTCAATTACAATCTCCAAAACTGGATTAGGATCAAGGACGTCACCAGGATTGTCCAAGTCACCTGGTTCCCCACTAAATCCATCTACAAAGTTGATTTCATCTGGATCTTCTATAAAATCACCTACTAGCAAAGTCTCTGAAAAGACCAATCTTGACATTTCTGTGAAAAAAATAACAGTTCCTCCAAAAATCTTAATTTCTAAATCTATCACTAAACCTGTTATGGATTGTAAACCTGAACATGCAAAGGTAGCTTCTACTACTAAAGGAGTAATAAAATCTGTAACTAAACCTCCTCCACTTCAACTGAATATAAAAGCAACAGATGCCAATGGAATGGAATCTCCTGTGACTCCAAAATTCATTCCTAAAACTCCAACTACAAAACCTTTAGCATCGATTAAATCTCCTATGGCATCTAAATCTGTTTCATCAGCTAAATCTCCTGTGTCCACTGCAATGAAATTACCATCTTCAATTATTAAAGCGTCTAAAACATCAACTACATCATTATCAGTGCCTAAATCTCCTCAAGTGACTACTAGAACTAAGTCTTCAACTACATCTTTACATGCAATTAAATCTATTTCAACCTCAAAATCTAATTTGTCTTCACCAGTTTCTATTTCTTCAATGTCAACTGTATCTAAAACTTCAACAATGACTTCTACAGTTCCTAAATTGTCACAGGGATTTGTTAATTCTACAACCTCAACAGCTAAGTTTGAAGGATCTAAGACCATTGTTAAAGATGATAACCCTACATCATTCAAATCTGGATCATCTAAAGATAAATTAACTGTTGTGAAGTCTCCAACTACAGTTAAAAAAGTTGTGTTATTAACTAAAAATGTAACAGAAGTTAAATTACCAACTACACCAACAAACAAATCGCCATCAATATTATCTAAAAGTCCTACAGTTTCCAATGCAAAATCAGTTTCTAAAATAACTCCAACTTCAAAATTATCTACAATAAAATCTAGTACTATGAAAACATCAATAAATTCAACTGTGACTAAATCCATTGTTAATTCTAAGGTAGAACCAACTTCTCCAAAAGTTATGATTAAAAAAGAATCTAGTTCATTATCATTGTTGTCAGTTAAGTCTTCTTCAACAATTAAATCTACTTCAGCAGTGCCAAAAACTACAACTTTTAAAGATAAAACTCTTCCGTCAACAATTTTTAAGAATTCAACACCAAAATCACCAGTTGCAAAAACACTGTCATTAGCAATGGTCAAGAAAACACCATTATCACCTACATCAAAAACTCTATTGTCTCCAAATGTAAAAACATCAATTGTAAAAATATCATCATCATCAATTATAAAGTCTCCATTGTCACCTTCAGCTAATGCGAGAATTCCATTATCACCAACACTAAGAACTAAAACTATACAATCACCATTGTCACCAACAATCAAAAAACTTGCACCAACTAAACTAGTTTTAAGTCCTGGCGTAACCA
Source organism: Geopemphigus sp. TES_GeoC_2020 (assembly GCA_025469175.1). Lineage (NCBI taxonomy): Eukaryota > Metazoa > Arthropoda > Insecta > Hemiptera > Aphididae > Geopemphigus > Geopemphigus sp. TES_GeoC_2020. The sequence continues at coordinate 15,560 of JAIPRN010003417.1, read as the reverse complement.
AAAGCAAGTCACTTTCTTCTAAAATTGGACCCATTTTGACTGAAACTTCAAAAGCATCAAAGAAATCTCCAATTAGTCCTAAATTCACCAAAATTGTTCAAAAAAGTCTTTCAGAGGTAATTAAAAAACCTGAACAGTCTGATTCTCAAAGTATTCAAGAACAGCCTTATAAAAAAACTATTGACATTCTTGGAATAACCGAACTACCTTCTAACTTAGTATGTAATGAACAAGGAACTAAAATTGTCGAACACAAATTAGAAAATATGGTTCAAAATGTTTTGAACGAAATAATTGTGCCTACAACAACTATTCAAGTATCAGATCAATATTTACCAAACTCTAAGGAATTAGAAACTCATAAAACAGTTGCAAGTATTGACAATAGTTCAAATATAATTGATGATTGTATCAATGAAGATATATCATCAAATGTAATGAATGTTCAAAATGTTAATCAGTTATCAGGTATACAAGAACATAATTTAGAAACTATAGAAGAGGATTTAATAAAACCTTTGTCTTCAATAGATTTGGCCAATGAACAGGAAGATGAAGACATTTGTAGTTCATTGGGATTTATAGTTGTAAAAAAAGACGAATGTGTACCACAATTAAATTGCGTTTCTCAGACTGTTAATAATAGTGGTATTACAATTAATGATAATCATTTTAATTTGACTAATGAAAATATTGTAGAATCAAAACAAAACAAATCAAACAAAACACAGTCTTGCGCTATAGATATAGAAGATAACTTTGAACCCATGAATGATAAATTAGTACTTGGAGATGTACCATTTGAAACAGATTCAAGTCAAAGTGATGCTTCTGACAACGAAAGGGAAAGAGAAACTGATAAAATTGAAAATTTTGAAACCGTACAGACAAATAGCGTGGACGATATATTTTCATTTACGGATTTGTCTATTAAAGATTTTAGTAGAGTTGACAGTACAGAAGATTTCATTGATCAGTTTATACCAAAATCAATTAGACAGTCAGAAGGTGAAACTTCAATTAGTACAGATGATGGTAGCATACATAGTCGGAAATCCTATTCAGAAGCTGTTGTGGGGTCATTGAAAGATGGTGAATGTTATTTTAACTATGATTTTGAGATTGTCGATGATTGTTTAGACTGTGACAATGAAGATAAATCTGTAGTTGTCGAAGTAACAGAAAAAGAATTTCCTGAACTAAAACCAAAATATGTATCTGATAATAGAAGAAGAAATAAAAAACAAAAGAAAAGGAATAATTCCAGTAACAAAAAAGAATATCAATCTGGTAAATATAAATAATTATTAATTACATTAATCCTTAATTATTTTTAATTAACAATTTACAATATTGTTGCTTTTTTAAGATTCAAATATTTCTTTCTCTCAAATGGATTACAACCCTGAAGATTTTAACGGAAGTGAATTTTGCCATTACATTAAGATGATGAAGGACTGTTCATTTTACCCAAATGGAATATTCTCATCGGATTCAGTCAAACTACCTACTTCATCATCTCTATCATGGTTGGACATATCTGTTCGTACTACTGATGATGACTTAGCACCATCTACAGAACTGCTGAGTACTTATGATATTTTTCAAGAAAGTAATTTGAACAAAGATTTCTTAACATCAATTATTGGATCCACTGTGACAACTCCAACAAATGAAACATCTTGGTATTGGAAGTCCATCGAAGGAAGACATCAGATTCATAATAAAACAAATATAACACTTAGTCTTAAACCAAGACCTAAGCATTTAACCACTCCTCGTTTCATGATCCTCTTAGCACTCATTAGCGAGGCTAAAGGTTACCAAATTATACCATCATTGTCAGAACATTTTGTCACCAATCAATGCATGCCAAGATTTGATGAAAAAATTAGACGACTTATGGTTCAAGGACTGTGGTTGGTCGGCCGTTTAATAAAAGAAAGTTTGTCCATGGACAAAGAAGTGAATTGTGGAAACCCATTTGAATTTGCTGATGGTGATATAGGTTTTTGGTGGGCAGGAATTAATATGTTGGACTGGCAAGAATATGTGAAAGAATGCTGTAAAACCCAGATACTTCCAACTTGTTTTCAATTTGTTGTTGAACACATGGATAAAAACGGACGTAACTCGCATGAAGCTAAACTGAGTATGAACGCCAAACCTGAAGATTTTATGAGTGAATTGGATATAGAAAATTTTATTGACACTGTGCGCAATGTCAAGTACTATTCTGGTGACTATTTCGTGGATAGTCAAAATAACTTTGATGAATCTTACATGGGTGCGGAGGCTATGGTTGAAAACAGCTACGTTGATGCAGAATGGAAGAATAATACTGATGAGCAAAACTAAAGTTATAGTTAATTTCTATTTAGATTTTATAGAAAAAAATATATATATACATTAATATATAAGTATAGAGTTTATGACATTAATATTTAAATATCAAAAATAATTAAGATGAAATTAAATATTTATGTTCAGCGTTTATTACGCAATTTATTCAAGTTTTAGGTTTAAAAACTAGATTAATTATTGTGTTGTAATGATATATATATATATATATATATATAATGAATATTTTGCATGTTTAAATATTTATCAAATATATTGTAAAAATATGGTATTTTGACCTTATGAATATTACTGAAATTAAATAACAAATACAGTGTATACAATTAAATTGTTTATTACGTTTAATTTCGTTGTGTTGACGGTTTTTTTTAATCTAAATACATAATGAAACAAGGTATATATATATTTAATACAAGCAAAAGAATTAGTAGCCTATGCAAAAATAATTGTATTATAATTAAAAAGAGTATATACATTATTTAATATTTCTTAAAATTATGCATACAAGATGAAAAAATTCATAGGTAACAATAATAATAACATAAAATTGTGTAACAACATTAAAGAAAGTATTAATGTTTATTATCATTGGAAACTAATAAAAAAAAAAATTTTTTTTATTGATTAACCACTATTGAAAATATTTGTCAATTTGTGATGTGAAGTTTTCTCTATGAACAAAATTATTATTAGTTATAGAGTTTTAAAAATTTTCTTTAAAACAGGACACGTTAATTAATATTTATATACCGACCAATATTTTATGTCATTCCATAATACATATATAAATACACGTTACTATAATTACAAAATAAGTATCACAAATTAATTGTTACAGTCTGGGTTTTTATGATAACATTAAACAACATTTTTAGTTTAATATTAAAAATATTATCAAGTTTTCTTCAACAAATTGTTTTAATTTAAAAAGCACAACACTAAGTACATGGTAAAAATATTATTGAAAAATATTAATGTTTGTAAAATGCAACAATGTTAGATCAAGTATTAAAGCAAATTAAGTACATTATCAGAGAAATTGTTGTTTTTTTTTTAAATTGGTCATAAACGTAATTTATATGTTATTCTATTTCTTAAATGTTAATTAAATTTTGATTAAATATAAAATATTTATAAACAACATTTTTACAAAAATAAAAATAATTTAACTTTAAAAGTAAGCATTTATAATATTCATCTACTAAAAACCCCCTTTAATCATATCCAACACCGTATTCTTTAATGTTGCTATATTTCCTCGTGAATTAATATTAAATATTTTAATATTATTTTTATAGAAATATAAAAATTATTTAATTAAACGCTCATGAAAATCAACATCAATTTAAACTTGTTTCATATGTCAAAGTATTAAAATGATAACAAATGAATAAAAGGATGTTTGGTTTAATAACACATTTATTCAATTTTTAAATGTAGTGTTAGAATAACAAACATTAAGATTAAATAAATTATTTCCCAATTATTCTTGATTATTTCCAATCTTCAAAATTAACAATTTTTCATCAATAATATGGAGTGAATAGAAAATAAAAATTATAATACATTTATTTTAAAATGTCAGAAGTATGTGTTGGTATTATTAATAATAAACAACTTTTACATTATCTGTAAAATAAGAATGGTGTAAATAACTGTTCATAATTTTTTAAATGTATAATAATTGAATACCCATAATAGTTAGAATTAAAATTCACTGGTAAAAATTAGTTATACTTACATTTAATTATGTTTAGAAAATATGAATTTTTACTATTATGTACATAAGTATAATATGAACTTGATTATATTATTTAATATACTTTTAGTAAAATCTAGTTTTTATACGTGGCTTCACAATCATTTTTAACGTTGGTATAGAATTGGAATATATTTTCGTTCATTATATTTTTATTGTTCATTAAAAATAAAACTTGAGTTTGATTTTCAACAATTTTTCTATCTTTACCAGTTAGTTATTTTCACAATATAAAATGGAAAATACTTAAATGAAATAAATAAAAAAAATTAGATATCAGTGATACTACTGATATTAAAAATTCAACTATAAAATTTTGTTTATATACTATAGCCTTTATTATGAAAAATATTTTCCCGACATCTAAGTATAATTACTTTTTAACAGTATTCTAGAATTATCTGATTTTGGGTATTTAATAAAAAATATGCATACATTAAAATTTAAGAATTTTTGTTTCAAAAATAAATAATTAAAATGAATACACGGAGAATATGACTGCTGAAATATGAGTAACAAATTAATTATATGTATGGATAATTTAAGAATATAATTTTTCAACATAAAAAACCGCAAATATTTAAATATAAGTTAATAGTCATGAGGTGATCTTGTTATGATTGGCAGTAAAAAATAATAAAGAAAAAGTTACATATAAATAATTTGATTTATCCATATTTCTACTAGTGTATTTTAAATGTATTTTCAAATCATTAACCATTTAATTTTTAATAAAATAAGCTACTAAATTTAGTTTACGTATTTATGGTTTAAACGGTTTTCTTCTAATTTTATTTTTTACCCGAGCATATGAATTACAATAGGTACAATTATTCAACATGTATGCGTGTGATGTTTTTAATTGAATTAAGACAAATAAATAACATGTTAATAAACTGCATTAAACCAATTGAATATATAGTTTACAAATATATTATATCTTTAATTATTTTAATTATGTAAAAAATTATTTATTTAATTTGATACACTTAAAAGAGTGCATTTTTAAAATTTAGAATTTGTTTATAAAGATATAGAAATATTTATAATACTACAGTTGTAATTATAATAAAATAAAATTTGTTAATGTCAAATATTTTAGTTATTATAATACAAAGGTATCAATGTTTAAATTAGGTACAAGCTTATGTTAAAATATTAGCAAAAAATTTACTTTAAGAATTGTCATCATTAACATTTTGAATATCGTGTAAAGTGTTTGTATTTTGAGCTTGTTCATTTGACAATTCTGTCTTGTACAAAATATCGTGACATAATGGACATCGGTCCTAAACAATAAAATAAATAAATATAAATAAAAACATAGATTTAATATATTTGTAATTGAGAGTTGGGGTAATATGCAATATAAATATTTTGTTTACAAATAAATAAATATATATATTAATTTTATAAAATAAAAAATAAAATTACCTGTACATAGAGCCATTTACGCAAACACACCCCGTGAAAATAATGATTACATTTAGTAATTTTTGCAGAACCCATATTTTGATAACATATGGCACAAACATCATCATGTTTAGCTAATTGATTAGTGGTGGCTTCTGGTAACGATTCAATTTTTTTTACAGCCGTACGACGTTTAATGAACACTCTCCAACCATCCCTAGCATCACACCATATGTTGAAATAAGCATGAATACACATCATGGATGCACGGACAGCACCACCAGATACAAATGCCATTATATAAACACCATTCAGAAATAAAAATATGCCAAAACAGAATTCCACCTGAAATAAAAAATAAAAAATAATATTGTAGAATAAATTTAAAGATTTGCGTAAATACCGTGTTTCCAAATGCTTTGATATAATACACATAATCATCCAATCTCTCCCAAAATGTTGTACGATAGGCATCAATTAAGAATAATGAATAAACAGATAACGAAACCAATACTTTTATAATAATTTCAATATTGAAGGAAGAAACTGCCAGCAACCAAGTACTAATTGAATGATGAGACCACAAGTATGTTACCATTGTTATTGGGAACACTATAAGAAATCCACATACTAAAAGAGCTCTTAAATGCCTAAAAATAATAACTATTAGTTTTAGAACATTAATAATATTAGCTAATCGTAATACCTGTTTAGTGAAGGATTATGTGAAGCGCTCAAAGACATTAATAATGGATTAACAATATTATGAATATAATGTAGTAGAGCAGCACAAAGTAAACAAATATTTCGGTAAAGTCGTATAAATCTTTTTTCAGGCTCCAAACCTGTTAGTCCTGTTTGTAAAGCTAATATATAAAATAATACTGCAGAAATTGTTCCAATGCTTTTATCATCTACATCATCGGTCAAAAGTACCTAATTAAATGAATAAATCGTTAAAAGGGTTGGAAAATTTAAATTAATATTATACATTTTACCCATTGAAAAAATGCTCCTATGTAATGACAAAAGTATGATACAAAACTTGTCATTCCTAAAACTGCTGTAAATGTATCGCATCCTTTGATTAGTAAATATTTTATAGCTCCATACATAGTTTCATTTTTTGTCTCCATATCAGTTAACATATATAAAATTTCTTCAAGTACTCGTATGGACCAAAATATTCGAAGAACATTTGGAATGTTTAGACGATTCCATTCCATTTCAACAAGGGATGATATTCCATAATTACTAGCAAAAAAATACATAAGATATAAGTATACTAATCTAATATGTACACATAAAGTAATGTTATATTTACTTGATAGTATTTTGAGTATATTTATATCCATCATGAATTAAGTTTGTTATTGTAAATAAATTTAACCATAATGTTTTTAATATAATAAACAACGGCAATACAGTTGCCAGTACGGCAACAGTATTCAAAACTCCTTGTATACCAGGTATTAGTGCAATAAAAGTAGGAATAATAAAACTAAAACTGAACATCTGAAACAATATATTATAAATATTATATTATTCCCAATTTACGAGCTATACATTTAAATTGTTACTTACACTATGAATTGAACGATTTGTTGTGAAAATTTGTAAAAAATCAAACACTAATCTTAGACAACATTGTAATATTAAATTGCGGAATATTACATATAAGAAATCTAAAACTTGTAGTTGTGATAAAAGATGCAAAATTCCATCAATATCCCAAGTTATTACTTCATCTATATCTATTTTAAAGTTTTCATATTTTCCTGATACAACTTTCAATGTATATACATTTGACCAATAAGATAGTAGTATAACACATATAGATACTACATGAAAATATACTAGATACAAATATCTCGCAGGGAGAACAAATAAACATGACGATGAACAAAATACTAGAAAAACATAAATACAGTTTAATTAACCGATGATCATTAAGCAAATTTATTTAATAAAAAATAATATACGTACTTAAACAAGACACAATTATTTTGGTGAAACACAATAAAAAGGTCTTGTAATAAATTGCGGGATCATAATTGATCAGTTTAAAAGCATTTAAATCATTTGTAATAGGAAATGCTATATCAGCGAATTCTAGAACCCCAAAAGTATTCTTAAATAGTTCGTCCATAATAAAAATGGGTGGCACTCTCAGCAAATTACAGAGAATCATAATTATATTTTAATTGGAGATTTAATTGCGTAAAATATTAAAACCTGAAAATAATTTATAAAAATAATAATCGTAAGTAAATTAACACACACACACACACACACACACACATATATATATATATATATATATATATATTTATAAACATAATACATACTCAAAATTATAAACAATGTACGATGGCAAAGTTGTATTTGGAATAAAAACATATGAATAATGTTCATATGTTAATTACACGTTTTGACGGTTTTAAGTTTAAGGTTTTTTTTTTTTTTGATAAAACACATATTTATTGCTAATTGCGAAAATACACCATAAATCAAACTATATTAAAAAAAGTACATGTCGAACATTGTATGTTAAACGTGTGAAACAAATTCAAAGTACCACACAGAATACAAACACTGTTAGTTTTGTTATTATTTATTAATCACAAGAAAATGTGAATCGCGATTTTTGTCATTGTTATCTAGTAACCTACTATTGCAGATTGGTGAATGAGGACACCGTGTTATCACTTGACCAATATATTATAACAAAAATCAGCTGGAGGACATTTTATATGGCTACCAAATTTTTATTATCTACAAGATATTCTCCGGTCGGGTTGATAATTTGATATTGAGAAACGGTCATTTACAATATACATTAGCGTCTCGAAATTAAAGTTAATCGCATTCCCCTCTCCCAAGGACGAGAAAATTGCGGAACTACCATTGGATTATTATTAGGAATTACGATGATCCAACAAAATATAAATTAATTTATCCGGTTGTTAAATTTTTCTTTTTTCTTTTTATTAGAATATTCGACAATCTGTATCAGATTCAGTACAATAAGTCGAAGTGAATTACTTAGATTATTAAATTGTCACGAATGGTTGAGGAAGAGACCGTCCAGCGACGGCACTTCAGCGGTGGTTTATTATTTATATAAAATTGTAAGGATGTAAGGTACTATGTTAATTTAAGAAGTCTCAAGGCCATTGGCGCTTGAGCCTTTTTGTTGGATTTCCAGGTAATGTAACGTTAGATAAATTGGCAATAAGAGGATTTGAGTTGTTAAAGAGGCGTTTATAGAAGCGTGTATAGGCTATTTTGGCAATTTCATTTACCGTGGGTATTCTTAGATCTGTGTGTAAAGTAAGGTTGGAAACGTATGGAGGGGTGTTTGTGATTAGCCGGAGTACTTTTGACTGGAAAATTTGAATTTTTTGTACATTGATTTTCTTGGAAGATCCCTAATTTGGATGCCGTACGTCCAAATAGGTTTGAGAATTAGATTATATATAGTAATTTTTATTTTGTTTAAATTAAGTTTTGAAGATTTACCAAGAATATTTCGAAGAAGTGTTAGTTTATAGTTTAGTGATATTTTTATGTTATGTATATGTTTAGCCCAAATTAGTCTTTTATAGAAGAGAAGACCCAAATATTTAACTGTGTCTGAGTTAGGGATAAGTTTATTGTTGAGCGAAACAGGTGGTGGTAATTGTTGTTTGAGGGTAAAAGTTGCGTAAATTGATTTAGATTCGTTTGTTTTTATTCTCTACTGCAAGTATCAAAGGGATAGTAGATTGAGATGATTTTGTATTGATGCTGAGGCCAGTTTTGGATCTGGGTTTGTAGTGTAAATAATTTTGTCATCAGCGTATTCAGCTACTTGAGTGTTAGGATGTGTAGATTGGCCAGACGTATATAAATTATAAAGAGTGGGGGATGAGACTGCGCCTTGAGGTACGCCGGCATGAATAGGTGAGATTCTGGAGAGTTCCAAGCCCGATTTGTCATACTAATTACAAATTAGTATGATTTTAGATAAAATTGTTTTCTAAATGTTTAAAAATTCCTTTATATTATATTTCCTATATTTCCTTTATATTTTACCTCAATTTTCTTAATATAGTCCTTAGCTAAAACAATTCTATTCACATATATTTCAGGAACATGTACTTGATCTGGGTTACAAGGTATACAAACCTGTATCAACTATTTCTTCAACTTATACAATTGTTGTTTTTGCAGCTGCACACATAGCAGCATTGAAGTTTCGAGCTGATTTACTATCAAGATGTATGTTTTTAATAATAATCATTCGAACCTATTGTAATTAATAATATTACTTAAACACAGGATTCCCTTCGTGATCAGCCTTTTGTGCTTTAATAATAGCATTCTATATTCGATCTTATGTATTTGAAGAATATTCGTTTATCTTAAATGGTCGATATTTAAAAGATATGTTTAAAAGTAACGATCGTTTTGTACCAAATTTCTCTGATATTTAACAAAAACTCAGTTTTCGTTTTAATTGATAAAGGGACCGATGTTATATATAAATTTTTTTCTTAAGTTTTATGTTTATTTCGTCCATAAAAATATTGGGATATATTATTTTATAAGAATCACTTATTTATTACAATAAGTGTAGCTGTGACTTTAGCTCGCTGTGCGTTTACTATATTATTCATTTTAATAAATTTGTATTTTTTTTCGTATTCAATAAATGTATCAATTAAGAGAAACGCTGACTGTCCAAAATAAGATTGATTCTATCTAATATACGATGGTCGAATAAATTATTCAAAAGATTTAAATATAAAATAATGTTATGTTTAGACCAACCTGATAAAATTAAGAAACAAGCGTTTCAAATAAAATTGGGTATTTAATATAATATAATATAAAGCTATATTATTTATTTCAAAGATATAAATTAATAGTCAAGAAACAGCAAACAAATTTTCAAAATCCAATGATGATGAGCGTTCTACAAAACTAAGAAAATATTGTAAATTTATTGTTTTATTGTGATTTATTTTTAACATATTTCAATTTAGTTATTGACCATATTACATTCAATCGAATTTTCAAAAATATGTTTTTAGTCTTTTTTTAATGTATAAGTATAGTTACATACTTATTCTGTTGAATTTTAAGGCTTTCTTGGTGTGGTGTTATAGAAGTTTCTAAAAACTTTTGAATTTATTTTAATATTTTTTCTTTGCAGTCTTTATATTAAAATTCATCAGAAACTAGCGTACCGATCATAAATTTATAAATATCTTATTGTCTACAGATTTATTTTTACATTGAGTAAAAGTACACACGTGTCTAGGAATCCAGATGAAAAGCGTTAAATGAATCCATTGGTGTATACTTTAGACCTATGTGCTAAATCGTTTTTTGTAGGAAAGAGATTATACGATTTTCTATTACTGATTTAATGTGACGTTGTTTTTAAGAATATTAAATTTTTTATCTAATTTCTAAAAATTGTAAGCACTTTCAGCAGAATGTTGTAAAATATATACGCACCGAGATTTTGCAACGGAACGTGATCATTAATAAAAACAATTATGAAAAAAATGTTTAGTGAAGTGACGATATTAAAAGGCAGTTCGAAGGAGATGTTTTATTGAACTTACAGGCAGGTAAAAAATTTGCCGGATTACACTAATATATAGACATACGCGTATATAAAGTAGATATGACAAATTATTTATATCCAACAATGTACGACAGCTTACAAATATATTTAAGTTTATAATAACGCCAATTAGTCCATTATACGTAGTGTAAAAATAAAAGAACATTTTTACTACGCGTATTTTATTATGCGTATCGAAAAAACGATAAATAAACGAATAAACGAATAAATGAAAGACGTACTCTTATAATATATACGTATTAAACGGATATATACGTCAAAATTATTCGGGACTTATTGCTTCGGTATTGTACGGCTTCACATTGGGGTCATATACATCTGCTGCCGCTATACACAACACATTTACAGTGTTAGAAAATCAAATTATTTTCGTCGGGATAATAATGGATAAATCGTTAGAATGTCAAATAATTGTATAGCCATATTTTCAAGTACTCGTTAAAGTAAATATTGACAATAACAATAACTGCCCCAACAAACGAGTAAGCTCTCGGCAGTATACTTCAGTCCAGAAGTCAATCACATTTAATTTACATACTACTTACAAACATTTATACCACCCGCGGTGCTAGGCTACAATCGCAGGTTCATATTCTACATTTTTTGTGATCCATTTGTTTTCCCGCAAGTCCATAATGTCGTAAACCATAAATCGTATTCTGGACGACATTTTTTGTGTCGAAGTAAAATCTTTAAGTTGTTTGAATGTGTTGTTTAAATTACAGCGCTGCCAACGATATTATAACGTAGAAAAAATATTTGTCCAAGCGGTAGATATTTACGAAATTTTTTAAACACGACAATGTAATACGACGTGGGAAAGAACGGGGTTTTTCAATACGGCGTATTTACGTATTTCTGTATTACAATGAACATTTCAAGAGTCCATAACACGTTTGAACCAAAAATTAATCGAAACTCCATAAACGAATTTAGAGGACGTGTGATTGATTGCAAAAAATAAAATAAGGACACTAAAGTTAAACATAATATTAGCCTAAAGCAAATTTTATTCGTATCCAAATAACTGTAGTTTGTACGTAAAATTATAAAACCAAAATATAGAACATTAGTTTAAAGTTTGTAAATACGTACTCGTTCTAATTGTCTTCCAGTGGTATTTAACAAGTTACACAAACATTCTATGGAATCGTCCGACGGTTGGCCCATTAAATAAATGATACAATATTGCACAGTTTTCAAATTAATAATGTGCACTTTAAATAGCTCTCCGATGAATCTAAACACAAAATACGTATAGAGTGATTTTATTTTTTATCACAGACCAGCGACTACATGTCGGAAAACGTAAATATAATTTACGGTATAACTAATATTAGTCATTGTTTCTGACCCGTAATAGGGTTAAGTTTACGTAATTAATATCAAAAAATATTTTTTCGTTTCTTTTTATTAAGATACGAAACCGATAATCACAGTTTTGTACGTAGTTTTGTTGCTGCGTACAAAGCTGTAATTATCGGTTCGAAAATAAAATTTTATATTCAATCATGGTATATAAATCGAGGTCACGTGTTAATATTTAAATATTTATTTACGAATCACGTTACCGGAAATTGCCTAGAGTTCTTTTTTTCGTCGATTCCGTAATACTCGTGCTATTTTCTTCGAATTCATTTTGGCACCGGTTGATTATAAGATTTCTAAATGATGTCGTGACGTTGTCGCAAGTAATTTCTATTGTCTGTATTCCTGAACACAGAGTGGCGTATACCGAGACGAAGAACTTTTCTTGTATCGCCTATATATAGAACACGGAATAATATTTGAAATAACGCGTTTATTTTATATGAGGTGTGAGTCAATTTTTAACGTATTTCTAACAAGCGTAAATTTTATAGTCATCGAATTATATTACTCTTTCGTATATTAAATCCACGGTGTTTTTTAATCGCTCCATCGTGTTAATCGGCAAAGTTAAAAATTGTTGTATTAAAGTTACTATGTTCTCGGGCGTGATTTTGTTGAGAATAGATCGAATGATTTTGATCACTTCCTGTTGACACATGTATATTGTCACAAGACGACAATTTAGTTCGAACACTTATCAATAAAGTAATCTGTACACACAACCCCCACGCTGACAAGTTACTAATTTTTGGATCCTATTTCATTTTTTTAATATTTACCGAATTTCCTATACAACAATATATACCTCGGTAGTTTTTTCTTCAGCATCGGTCGTCACTGGTTCCCTTTTGGAGACTCTTGGAACCCACGCATTTTCGGCCTTATTTAATTGTATATCTCTATTTTTAGGCAGATACATATGAACCACTTTTCTGCCTTCGCTATTGTAGCTTATGATAATGGTGGCCTTCTATTTTTTTTTTACCAAAACAAAATAAATCGTTTAAATTGTATCTATTATAGTTCACAATCAGCGACCGATTAAACAATTGTTAATTCAAAAATGTTTTAATTGTATATTAATTATGTTAAAATGTAAGCAATCATAGGTTCTGGACTATAACAATATTAATCCATGTACTTACTCCAGACGAATTTCCAGTGGGTAATTCCGACGATTTTGTATTTTCTTGACAATTTATCGACGGCTTGTCTTCATTCCAATCAATAGAATTCTCGACTTTATTCTCTGTTGTATGCGGTTTATCTAAAAAAAAAAACAATTTGAATAAATAGATAGGAATACGTTCGTTTTAAGTATTATACGATCTCAAACCTTCAACATTGGATAACGTCTTTATATCGGTTTCAGATTGGTTTTCTTCGGTTTTGTTACTGACAGTGGTTAGTGACTGTTCATCCATTTTCGTAAGCTCAACATAGGATATTATTTCGATATTAGAATTTGTGTTTGTAGGGTTTTCAATATTTCCTTTAGTCTCATTTGCTGGTGTTGTTTGGATGGCAGTTGATTTATTTTTTTTATTTTTCGATTTTTTAACCTAATTCAATTAATTATATTTATTTATCATTTTAGTGATGGTAGTACTTTATCGAAGTAAATTATATTTAGTATAAACGGCTAAATCTATTAGCATGGAAGTAAATAATATTTCAAGTTCTAGACTACGATGATGTTATTCTGTATATTTCGTCTTTCTTTTTTCAATAGTCGTATTTTAATTGTTTTCATAACAAACGAATCAATCTGTACATATTAAGTGTATCACACAAACAACGGTAATATTACAACGGCTTGTCGTCCGTCTCCGAGTTTTATCGCGATTATACAAAGATATTTCCTAGATATATTCTCGATTTACGTTAAATATTTCCTCTTATTTCTCGCCTCATTTCCAGTTATTTGAAGTCGGCAACCTTAGTTCTTCATCTCTATTTGTCCCGATCTTCCACATTACACACGTACCCACTAGAAATCCTAATATCACACTAATATCGCGTTCAACCGTTTCTTCTTTGGTCTTCCTCTTTCTCCTTCAACACTCAACTCCATAATTTTTCTTATTCCCTCCGAATCTTTTCTCCTCCTAACATGACCAGCCCATCTAAGTCTATATTCTCACTTCTTATCCACAATCCACTTCTACGCTTCCTCTTAAATATTTATTTCTTATCCAATCATCTCTTGTCACCCCACTCATCCATCTAAGCATTTTCATCTCGACTAAACGCATTCTCTGTCCCTCGTTTAATACTCTAATCCATATAACATTGTTGGTCTCACTACACAGAGTATTTGCCATTCAGCCTCAATGGAATTCTCGTATCACAAAAGACACCAGTCGTTTATCTCAATCTTATTTACCCACACCTAATCCTATGTTTCACTTCTTTTTCAAAATTCCCGTTCTTTTGTACAAAGGACAGTCAATATTTATGACTTTTTAATTTTTTTACCTCGTCCTCCCTTACTGTCATTCCACTCATCGTTACATTTACTTATTCCTTTTCATCAAATTCTTTATACTCTGTCTTAAATCTATTAAACTTTAATCATTTTCCTGCCACAGATAATTCTCACACATCGATTGTATGTTATGTAATCATTTTTTTTATATTATAGTTATTTAACACCCGACGTGTTTACTTCGTGTAAATTATCGCTGTGAATAAATATTTTATAAATCGAATAACATTATTCATAATGATAATCATCGATTTATGTGACGTTAAATACCGATAATAGTAATAAGCGTTTGTTTGAACATGAACGTTAATGGAGACACTATACCCAGTGTTTGGTGCGAGTATGTCATCCGAGTGCTATAACGAAAATAAAAAGTACCCTCAACTTAACCGTTCACTGTATTCACCGGATTTCAGTCCTTCGAACTTTGATTATCTTTTTTTTTTTTTTTTTTATGTTTCAATCGACAGTGGGGAGGGAACTGGTTTCACATTACTGCCTCCCCAGATTATTGATTATCTATCCTA
>JAIPRN010003416.1:0-21577 GCA_025469175.1 Geopemphigus sp. TES_GeoC_2020 | reverse complement strand
AAAAATTAATAAAAAAAAAAAAAAAAAATAAGACGAAGTAGTCGATTATGTGCTTAGGGTTTTTCGAGTATCATCGTCGCAGCAGACGTCGGAGGGGTTAGTCTATTTCGAATTTTAATAATGTCGGCGGGATTGGCAAATATGCCTCGTCCGCATTAAAATGCCACCGTCTTCGACCGACAATATCTTAGTCCCGCTCTCTCTCCCCCGCTACCCTCTACCTATAGCCTCGCTCTCTCGAACGGTATTATTCGATATTTCGAGACGGATAAGTCTGGCACCGCGACGTATAATATCTGTACTATAAGAAAGTCGGTCGATTAATTCCGTCGTACACATATATATATATAATAAACGATATATTGATGGTTTCGCGTATTTCTGACTTTATATATATATATGTTTGATATACGTATTTCGATTGTCGTTTCTTATGCACGCATGGATGGATGAAAAATGTAAGATGCTGATAGACGGAGGGAAATATCGGAACGACGTCTTAACCCGCGTGGACACGGAATTTAAAAATAAACGAAACCGGTTTCGTTGAAATTCGTCGATCGGTTGACCACGCGTCGATTCTCGCCGATATTTATCAAATTTTTTACAATTTTCCAATAGCCCCGTAATAGTAATATCCGCGTTTCCCGTTTCGTTTGTATTGTTATTATTATTATTATTTTGTTCGTCGATTGTTTTTAACCCAATACAATCCGGTTTTGTCTCCGCAATGCGTAACGTTTTTCGATTACACGAAATATTCTTCTCACCTATCGCCACACTTGCGTATGCTGAGACCGATTGTGCATCCTTCCTTATTTATTTGAAACTTCGTCTTTTGACATTTCTATAAGAATACACGCATTTTCGAATCGTCAATCGTTCCGGTTTGACGCGAATTCCTATTTTCTCGTAATGTTTTTACCTAAAAACCAATGTACGCGAAATCGTTAAAATACGATCGTCATTTTCCTATTCAATTTCGTCCAAAAGTCACGTAATTTAATCGCAAATGGTATCGTTGGAACCGAAATATGAAAAAAAAAAACGTTTAAAAATATTTATCGAAATTTTGCCGAATTGTATTAATTTTATTATTTTTTGCTAAATATATATTTAATACACAACGAATACAAATTATACGTCTATATACGACTATACTTAAAATTGATACGTATTTACACATTTAAATTAAACCATTGTCCGCGATAGATTAGTAAAAACGTTCCATCTTCGTTGAAAATCAAACGTTCGCGAATTTTCTTTTATAGATATTTCTAGTACGATATTGCTCGTTGTAATAGTAATAAGCGCGATTATAATTTTCTAGTGACTTTGTAAAGGTCGACGCTATTGTTTTTATATTTTTACCTTCAGAAATTTACCCTACGAAACGTGATAAAATGTCATTGATACCGCGTATTCTTCTCGAGTGGAAAAAGCAAAGGACGTCGCAAACTACGTATATATATATATATATATTTAATAACTCTTTGGTATCCTTTATAAATCGTTCCTCAGTGACGAGGTACAAAGTTTTATTGCCGCAAAATTTAATTTATATATATTTATAATATACAGGTTCGTATTAACGTTATTATCCAGAATATATCATAATCTAGCGTACTATTTTTCGTATTTTCACGACGGCCAAAGAAATACGAATTACACACGAACGTCGATTTCTGGTACAATAATTGTTATTTTTCCAACTGGTCGCTGTTTCCTATCTATGTTTCGTTAACAACGTTGTTGAATTATGCGCCGCGAATATTACGTTTACCGTCTTAGATTATTATTTGATCGCGCGTTCGTAACGAATTTGTTTTTTGTTACGCGATATTGATAAAACGTTCATTTTCGTTATGTAATCGTAATTATCGTAATTTTTGGTATCTGTTTTGAAATATACGCGAAAAACCTGACGTTTCCTTATGGCAACTTAATACGCGGGATTCGAAATATCTATTTCTTTGTTTTTTAATTACGATAATATACGTATAGACTGTAAAATGTTTAATTTGGAAATTTTCTCGTAACTTTTAAATTTCTATAATTATTATCGTTATCGTTCGATATACAATAATCACGTAATTTAGATTAATTTTAATTCGTACGAATATAAACGAGAACGTTTTGTTTTTTCGTCAAACATATGTGTTCACGTAACGGTGTATGACTGCTAATTTTGTATTCGTGACGAATGGAAATGCCGATTCTAACACATCAACATAGAACCGTTAATTAAATAATCGTGAAATTCTATAGTTTCGTAAATACGGAACTACGCAGCGTAAATCGCAACTACGGCGGGTAATTCCAGATAAACGTATTTATATTTGTCGAGTGTTCCCTGATTAATTCGAAAATTATCGCGAGTAATAGTAAATCGCTAAACGTTATATTATTATTAGGAGGGGGGAGGCGTTGGTATTAATAGCCTCGGGCTGGGTGCTTGTAAATTGTATTTATTATTATTCATTCTCCGCTAACTGCGGGAACGTAAATATATTTCTCGACGGTTGTCCCGAGACAATACTATAAAACGGTTGTGTGAAATTTGAATTTGAACTTAAGAGTGATAAACCTGTCGAGTTATTGTTTAATAAATTTCGTATCGCGCGCGCCGTTGTATTATCGGACGGATAATTTCGTTGTAGTTTCAAGTGATTCGCAATATTGAAAAACGTCCCTATTCGATACGCGACTTTTTTCTAGACGTAAAAAATTAGCGTTACATAAATCAATAATGTAAGACTTCCACAGGGTTTAGAATTACGAGTCAACCCTTTAAAGCCATACAAATGTAATTACATAATGTGTCTTTCATTAAATGTAAACCGTACATAAAATATGACCATATTACGCGTAGTTCACTTCTGAAATTGTCGTAACTCGAATAGTCGTTTATTAACGAACGCGAAGTTTTTAAATTAATAACGATCGTAGCACCGAAATTCCGTTAGTCCGATAATTATTTTCCGAGATTTTTCGGCGTCAAAGAGCGTAAATTACGTCATTTTATGATAATTTTTAATCGAATATAATAAACGATATTCGTAATATTACACGACTGTACGTATGTAGCTGCTAATAGAAATATACCTCGGAAAATCCAGTTTTTAATATTTCGTAATAAAATAATAAAATTATGTTATACGCTTCGAAGCCCGGCCAACATTTTCCACGGGCGCGTATATTCGACGGTCTGTTTTATAATCATAGAATACGTAAGAATATATTAAACATATATCGATCAATAAGACGCGTATAATATATTAATAACTCGATTAAGCGGTGAAGGTACGAGTGTTACGATTGAAAAACGAACGAAATCATACAGCGATTGGTCGTACGAATGAAAACATTGTCGAGTCCTAGAGGTTTACGTTTATTTCGAAGGTCGAGGGGACGTGGTTTTTTTTTATTATCGGGCGAAATTACGACGTTTAATAATGCGAACAATTATCGTTCAGCGGTCACATAATACGTTCCTTAAACGTTTCGAGTGTATTTTAATTCCGCGCACATTTCGAAATGTTCGAATCCAATGAATGTTCAATAGTTCCAGCGTTTCCGCGACGGTTTTCACCGTCCCCCTTAATTAACGATCACCGATTACTATTCGTGTACAGCGAAAATCAGTTACGGCGCAACATTTGTGGCATCAAGCGATTTGTTTGCGCTGAATAGTCGTGTATATATATGTATATTATGATAGAATTTACGAGAAGACCTTGAATTTCGTACGGTATACTCGATATTTGATATAACCGATTTTCGTTGTTGGCACTGTGAATTATATGTACTAAATATATCGTCGTGTCGTTCGATTAACCTTTATAATATTTTGCGCGTATTTTCGAATATTTATTTTACGTATGGCGAATAATTCTCAGATTATCAAACAAAGACGAAGCAGTAAAGTGCCCGTCATAAATTATGAAACAATGTAGAGAAATCGTATAAACCGAAAACGTCAGATTCTCAGCGAATTGTCGTGTAACGGTACTTATATTTGTATTCGTTCGTTCGACCACTTCCACGATTCGTATCGATGTAACGCGCTTGTCGTATATTTAATATTCGTTCGTAAAACAACAGATTTTGTATGAAAATATATAAATCGTCGTTTGAAAATTTCCAAAAATACAGTAACGACAGGTTTTCGAAAAAATAATAACAACGACAGTACGTGTGACGCTATACGAATAGTGTTGGGAACGGCGAGTGTTTGCGAGACGAATCGGAATAGTCGGTTTTGATAGCTACGAAATTTGGCCATTTCGAAGAGATGATTTTGTTCGAAAATTTCAAAGACTATACGTATTTGAACGTACATTTGATAATCCGATTCGACCCGACGTAATTTTATCGGGAATACGTATTTTTCTATATAGTTGAATTTCGTTCGGAATGAAAATACTCCGCTTGTGTGTTTGTATTTTACGTTGAAATATCGTTCGTCTGTCGAATAAAACGGTACTTTTTTGAAAATCGTAGTTACAGGCTAATGGGTGTAAACACCTCCGAAGCGTCCACTTTTAAGGATCCGTTAGTGGTGTGTAGTGTGTACTACGGGTGGTGGTAAATGAGCTGGTTTGACGTTCTTGGTACCGTTTCGGCGGTAGGTCGCATGGACGGCTAAACAAAACGGGTTCGCCGCTTGGCCGAGATACGCCGGTATTTAACGTGAAAACGATTCTGTTGTGGATCACCGGCCGCCAGGACGACCGGATGATAAAAGTGAATCATCCGGTAAAAACGTTCAACCGTTCGCAGAATAATCGCGACGTTTGATAATTTGGCGACGACGAGACGAAACAGCGGCTAAAGTGTTTCGCGTGTGAGACGCCACGACGACCGGGGGAGATGTCAAGTCGAAGTTTCCGGAGCATTTCGTACGACAATTTGAAATCGCGTCGTTAGGAAATCGCGCGACGACGCGATATTTGTAAATTATAATTACGTCTATCGTTACGCCGACTTCGGAACTTATTCTACAAACTGCGGTATTTCCGTCGGTGGCCGTGCAAAGGAAAACACGTTAGGAAAAATGTATTCGGCCGCAGACGTGTCGGAGACCGTTTTTGAGCACATTCGGAAATGTTATCGGCGACCTGTCATTCGTCGACACTAACTTATCAAACTATCGACCGTAAAAACGCGTAAAGCTTTTCGTACGACAATTACCGGGCGAATCGTAAACGAAATATTTTTTTTCGACGATTTCGTCGTACAAACGTCGCCGGCGTATTCAAACTATTATTACATTCGTATCGAGATATCTAAGCTTTACACTACGACAAACGTGTTACGCGTAAACCGGCAATTGGTTCACGGACATCGAATGTACGGGCTGGGGAGTAAATTGTAACGGCGGTGATACCGAAATAATACGGTTCGAATGAAAACGTAGTCCATTTCGAAAACGGCTTCGGACAAACGTAGATAGTGTTTAGGCGTTACGCGAACAAACGCGCGTCCCGGGGTTATAATTTCGTTGGGTACTTCTCCACTTTTGCCAGTCATCATAAACGCGGTAACGGAGATATACGTTTAGTTTTTTTGCGAATTCGTTACGTACTCTCGACCTACGTCGGTAAACACAACATTTCGTTAATCGCGCTCGTCACGCAAATACGTAAAACGATTCGCGTACCCGGCCATATTTTACCAATTAAATTCGCAAACGTCGCATATTTTATACTCGTATCCGATTCGGCTTGTAACGATGGCCCGGGTTCCCATATTTATTCTAGTGCACGCTGCTAAACAGGCGCTGAAATACATTTGAGACGACACTGCGCGCCTACGTCCAAATAGGAAAGTTACTAATACGGTTTTCACTTGATCGTTTCGGCAAGCGTCGAGATTCAAAAATCGTGTCGGCGAATAAAATGCCGCGTACTTCAAATCGGCCCATTTTCTTCGGCGAATTATCGCCACGATTATTTAATAATCGAACGGGATAAACGCTATCGATAACCGTACTGAAACTCACCAACTTGTTATGCATAACAACGGCTTGCGTAACGCGAAAACACCGAGGTGGTAAGCTAGTTTTTTTACGCTATCGTTCACGATAACGTCGTGTACGCCACGTATTATATTTAAATACGTTTTATTTACGTCGACTTGTTTCGCGAGTGTAAGGATAATTGAAACTTTTCAAACAAATCAAAAATTTTAATTAAAAACAAAAAGAAAAAAAACCGATAAATCCCTCGGCGCGTTCGCGATTGGAACGTTAATTCCGTATCGCCTTTATTTATCGACAATTTTTCAATAACCTAGTTAATAAAATTTACGTTTTTAATTTCCGTCGTCGACGCACGTCGAACACATATATAATTCTAATAGTACGTTACCGCTGACCTTAGCCACGGTGTTTACGTGACGGAATGTAGCCTGCTAAGTAAATTATAATTCGATTTTCCAATAGACGGAAAAAACTCGCGGTACTTTCGACGAAACGTTACGCGTAATGAAATGTTTGTTCGCCGAAACAATATTTACGTACAAATTATTTCTATAAAATTATCGAAACGTTTCCCAGCGTTTTACTTTAAACGAGATTGTCGATTCGAATTTTAGGATTCCGGGCCCGTTTGCTGATTTCCAGCCGAATTGTATTACGTAAAGCGCACGGAGATTCTAAATAGGGAAAACGGAATGCCGCGTTATTACGGGACATTATAGGATATAGTTACGAATAAATCGTTCGTTTTTCTCCGTCCCCTATCAAATAATATAACGTCTCTCCTCGGCGTCGTTTATTATTTTCGACCAACTCCAGATATATACATAACGGCTATTTAACGTCGTGTCAAAACGCAAATTAAAAATGTTTCCAAACCCAAATTCGTATTTGAATCGTTATTCCGCTTGTTAGTTTTGCAAAATTTATAACGCGACGGATATTAAACAGAAAATACGCGCGTTCGATCGATTAAACTTTATAATATATACCCGTTATATTCGTCTAATAATCGTACGCCATCTGCGCATATTAAATTCCACCGAAGCGGCGTAATTGTATTTTATATTGTTTATACGTTTGAAACGATAATATTTATAATCGTTCGAAGTGTTCCGGTGTCAGATTGTCACGTTTGAAAACCTTCTGACGAAAAAAGATGTTAGCTTCAATTTTCGTCGTGATCCGTTAAACGTAGACAACTAATTGTTTAATTCGCCCGATATACGCGACGTTTCCCCCCCCCTCATTTGTTCACGCTCTTTCCGATATTTGTTCGTAAACTCATAATGTTCATATATTTCTTAGTCGCCCGAGTTCGATTATTATTCGTCTATGGCCGCCTTAGTAATTTTATTGCCTTTGCCGATTTCCTCCCGTTTCAAACGAGTTTCGTAATTTGCGAACCAATCTAAATAGGTTTCTCGTGCCCGAAAACGTTGGAAAAAAACCCTTTTATAAATACTCTTAATAACCTTTTGCAAGATGGAAAAAAGCACGCGTACAATAATAATAATAATCGCTCTTCGTGGGGTGTTTGTTGTTTGTTACGTTACAAGAAATTAGTGCGACGACTAGAGGACTTTTGTTTATTTCGAGCAATTATTAAAATAACCGAGTAGGGTATAAAATACGTTTTACGTTCAGATAGAGCTGGTAACGTAATTTTGCTCCGTCTATAAATGCAAAAACGTGGGATTTTCGAATATTTCTATTTCGTATTTTATTATTGTAACCGTGTTCGCGTATCGCGTACATTTTTTTAAGTCGCCATTAATTAACCAAATTTTCTCCGTCGGCGTTTTCGTATTTTAATTAAACAGGTAACGTAAACGATCAAAATATCGGCGGACCAATAAACGTAACCGATTATTTTTATATTAAATTTAACGGCGAGTGACAAAAAAGGCCCATTTGTTCCTGGTAGTGGCGTAATTGATGACTCGCGGAACTTGTGCGGAGTTCCCCATAAATTTGGGGCTTTCGCGAACGTTCAAATTTATGTCTATCCGATCGTGTAGCTACAAATATATTTCTCGCGTCCCGATTTTCCATAATGTGAAAAATACAATTTCCTGTTGGGCGAACTACTCGAATATTGTCAAATTTAAATTTAGTTTTTTATATTAGGCGTTACCTTTTTAAACGGAATTACTATATCGTTTCAATTAACGACAAATACGACGGCAACTCGAAAATGTGTTTGACGCGACGAAAATAAAAACCAATTGGTCTCCCGACGCGTAACGTTTTGTGTCTAATGAACAATTTTAGGAGCCTACCCTACGTAAAGAACTCGAATGCGAACGTTACGTCACTGATTTTAAGAGGTAATATTAAAGTTGTACGAATCAAGAGACAATTTCGTAGCGAAAAAAACGACGAATGACTAAAAAACAACGGCCGTAATTAATTTTAAGGAATCGGTGAAATTTCACTTCGGGTACATATTTTTTAATGTTAACCGTACGTACGTTGGTATATTTAATTATTTTCGAGGACCACGAATATTGTACCCTGACGACGAATATACGCGCGGGCCGTATTATTTATTTTTTAGACTATCGTGTTTATTTATTTCGTCGTATACATTTTCGTTCCCATTTCGCTAATACGAATATTATTTACGCGGTAATAATTCGTCGAGGGAAAAAAAATAATAAAAATAGATCGAGTTAGTATTTTCGAACTGGACGAATAACGAATTATCATTTTTTTTAAATATTACCGATTTATCCTACGTCAAGACGGCGATTATGCGATCGTGTAGACGCGCGTTTAGAATTATGTACTTTTGCTTTTTGAAACAAAAACAACCGCGTAGCCCGTTTTATTACCACGTTATTTAACGAATAGGGTGATTAAGTCGGTACACGTAAATAAAGTTATACTCTACGGGGGGTTTCTCTTTATCATAGAAGTTTTATGTATCTAGGGCCGATCCGCAATTATTATCAACATAAAAGCTTTTGCTCCGTACCACGTGTTTACGTCGCGTAACATAAATGGATTTAATTTGCCCTTAAAATATTCGTAAATCGACCATATATATATATCGACCGATAAAAACGTATTCGTCGAAAAAATCGTTCGAATTTGGAACGTTTACGATAATAAACAATAAAAGTTTGTACGGGGTTTTCGTATTTATTTCGGACAACAATAACAATTTTCGATACTCGGTCGTAAAATATATATTTATCCTACGTTAGATCGAATTTCGTTACCACCTCTCGCGCGCGTTTCTCGATAAATATTGTACAACGATTTTGTCGTTGACACTTTTATTCCGTTTAAATACACAGTAACTCGTCGAAATCGTGAAATCAATAACCACGATTGTTTTTATTCCACCGACGAATTCTAATTGTGTTTCATGTTCGCGTCGTTTATTCGCGAAATAACGGAACCGTTCGATTATTGTATTATAGAACAACGTAAATAGCGATAATTTTTAATAGGTTCGCCCCGATAATGTCGACGTATAATCGTTGTGACGACATCTCGAAACGATCGAGGGACAACAAGCCGTATAATACATGCGTTCGTTTGATTTCAGATCTAAACTCGAGACGACCAAACAGCCAGCGTGTCGAGCTGGTGGTTGTCGGGTGTGTCTGAAGAGTTTTAAGAACGGCGATTATTCGCGCGTGTGCTTCGGATGTAAGTTTAAGGTTTGCGAGGACTGCGCCACTTCGTACACGAAAATCGACGAGAACCAGGACGAGGTAATTGCAGTTCGTCGGATTTCGCGTGCGTTTACGGAGTAGTAAAAACAAAAAAACAAAACCGTCGTGGATTTTTATCCCGAAAACCCTTAAGAACGGACGGCGGACATTGGTCAGCGGGCGAACCCATCAATTTTAAAAAAATCGGTTCGCGTCCATTACGCGGTCAATTTAGAACCGCTGCCATCCGATTGTCCGCCGTCCGTCCCGCTGTCGTCCTTCCAGTCCAACAACAAATCCGTCAAGATTCCAGCGACCTCGGGCAGCGCGGAAAGGGAAATAAGATTGCGAGAACTCTGAAGATCCAACGTGGGCACGGGCGAGGGCGGGACGTATATAAGGCCATTTTCGTTTATCTCCGATCCATTCCGGCGGTGTCGAAAAAACTCTCTTCTCCTGTTTATAAATGAACTGATTTCCCGAAAATATCCTATCCACTTTCGTCGCTGTACAGTTCAAATCGGTGTACTTATCCTTGTTTTCCGTTTTTGGATTTATTACACCGCGCGACCTCGTACCGTATATAAATACGACGTCGTATTTCCGGGGTGTTTATATAATATTTAATAGCGTATTTTACCGCCGCTATTTTAGTAATAGGCGATCTAAATACAATTTTAATTGGCCAAATCACCGTGCGTCGGGAGGGTTGGACGATTAAACGTAAATTGTTACGACGCTAGGTTTTGTTATTTGTCATCGGGCACAAACACTACGGTTGTACGATAATTATTAATTGTTGTCTCGTTCGAATGAAACCACGACATTGCGGAAAAGCGCGTAATCTCGTCGACATATATATTTTATTAACGAAGAATTTGCGAAATGTAAACGCGGAACAACGCGAAAAAGTGTCGTGTCCAATATCACAAGCCACGGATTTAAAGTAACTAATCGATAACGATAATTAAATCTATTTGGCGAATCTTTAATTTTTTATTACATACGTTTAATAATAATAATAATTAAATCGAAAATTAAGCTCGTCGATTTTGTCATTATATTCGTATATTTTACGTACTTCTTACTTACATTTTTCATTTTGAAATTTCGGAATATAGTCGAAGATGTAACTTTGTGTCATCGTTATTCGTATACTTATATATAGAAAAGACAAATTTCTATGGCTAGGAACAGATTATGTAATATTATATTTTTCTTTTGACTGGGCTCTACGGAGTATATAGATTCCTTTAAATTTCACTCTCATTCGAGAACCATTTTTCTTATTTAAAAGGAACGTAAAAATGTATTATTTATAAGTTCAATTCGTAATATTGATAAAAAGGTCTTTTGCGTTTGTACGTTATTGATTTATATAGTATTGGAATAAAAACATTTTTTCGTTTTTATTTATTGTACTATAATTTAACATAAACTATTGAAATTATATTCAAAAATAAATAATACAAATCGTCTTAATATTCCTTTTTACTTAACACAATAAACGTGTACTTAACGAAAGACAACGGTAATTTTTAATTACATCGTAGTAACGTATTAAAATTGTTTAAATCGTTTTAATACCGATTACTTCTTTATTTAATATTTTTTTTTAATTTCGATTTATCGAAAAGTTCTTTTTTATGTTATAACTTATCTAGTGTGCTTTTACGTTTGATCTATTTTTATGTGACTTTTTGCTCCGATTTGAATAATTTCTCTATATTAGCTTAAAAATCCGAATTATAAACGGTGGGCTGTATCTTCGATTTACGTTTGTTTCGGTCAAATTTTGCGTTAGCTTTTCCATTTTCGGTTGATATTTACTACTCTTTGTTGTTTGTTCAATACTACGTATAAATAGTAAATACTCGAATCGTACATTAAACATTATAACCGTAGCTGGGATACAGACCATCGAGTATAAAGCCGGAAATCGAAGTTTGGATAGAAATCGAGGAAGAAAAACGTTACGTTCGTTTAGATTTATAAATTTGTTAAACTACCGAGCCAAGTTCGTTAAATTTATAAACGGATTTTTTTGAAATTCCGTGTTTGCGTTTAACCGATTACGTAGATTTATACGGTCGTTTTTTCTAATATTTTTATAAATGTTTACGTTACGAAAAAAAATCGTTCGTCGGATATTTCGTTGTGCGCGTAGTACAGTTTCGGTAAATTTGCCGTTTTACGACTATTATTATTTGAACGCCTTTAAAGCGCGCGTTTATGCGGGCCAAATATACTATTCACGATCACGAAATTTGTATATAGTACCTTGGTGGGACCTTAATATATAATACGGTAGTTGCCAAGGACCCTAACTGTCGTCACGTTACGACCACAACTTTTCCGCGTCCTATTAAACGCAGTGTATTTGCCGGAAGTCACCTCTACATTTTAGTTTCCTTATTCGCCCGCGTCTATAGGCGTTTTGGCTTTTAATTTTTCCATACGATAATACGTTCGATTACTTTCGAAACGTTCGCCGACGGTTTTATGACAAAACGGGTATATGGCCGTAATATTCCATTACGGTCGTGTTCCCGTAAATATGTAATATATATATTAGATTTATGTTTAACGTAACGTTTACACAAATTATATCGAGTTCTGAGAGAGTGTTATAGTTGGATGGCGAGCAAAACCGTTGTTATTCGTACGCTTTCGTTCTCGTGGCCAATATGCGCGCGCGCTGATGATTAGTGTCGTCGTTTCGACATAATCGATTTCGTTCCATCGTCCTTCGTCTTAATGTGTTTATATTCGGTTTATCCGTGACTATTTTACTAGACGAACGATTTATTTTCGGTAGGAGGCGAGTGGCGTCGTCGTCGTCGTCGTCGTACGGATTATATTTTACCACGCCGTCCATTCGGTTAACCGCGAAACTATTTTACATAAATTTAATACACGACCGTCGAATTTAATTAAAACGCGTTTCGTTATTTGATAATTAAAATATTCGTTAATCCGTTCGTTATATTTTATAAGTTACGAGCCGCGAAAAAATATAATTGAATCTAATTACGAATATAATAAAACGATAATCCGGTTCAGTAAGATATATACGTTTTTAAATGAATACGAATTTTACGAATTATACGGTATTCGTTATACTACGGGAAATTTTCGGGGGACAATTAACGCGTTTTTGCCAACAATTTTTTTTTATAACTCCGAAATTATTTTTTTGACAATTCTTCGATAATTGTGCACGTTATGCTCCGTTTTCTTGAAATTAACACGTACGCCAAAGCAACTAAACAAAGAACTAAACGATCAATTCGAATCTCAACGTTATCGCATTTGTACGATATTTCGACGATCGATCGGTTTTCGATTTATTACGTTTCCATTTTATTTGTACTGTGCGAACGACGTACGTTCCGCTACGTTCTCGAAATTTCGGAAATATTTTCGAAGTTTTAATTTGTATTACCCGAAGACGCGAATGAAATACGTAACACATTAATCGATATTTCGTCGATAATCACGATTGGGTGGAAATCGAGACGAAATATCGGTTACTGTCGTCTCACCGATAACGAAATAACAGATTATCGTCCCGTAGTGATTTAATGTTTTGTCTCGAAATGTTTCTAAACGAATTGCTAAACTATACTTCACCAATTCCACACTCTACCGTAAAGCTATAAATTTTGTTTTAAATTTATTTTTTAGAAATATAACCAATACGCGAGAATATCGAATCCGCGTAGAATCTTGTTTTTATTGCGCGTTCTATCTTCTGATGATCTTTCTGTATCCAAGAAATAACCGCAAATCGACGGTTCCGTTTCCTGAACGAATAATCAATTATAAATCCTCCGTTTCCGTGCACGTAGAATTTTTTAAGCGTATTTCTCAAGATGTCGCTTATGAATGTATCGACATCCGCGTCATTCCGTAGCTAAAACCTCTCGCCGTAACAACGTTGAAACATTTAGGTTGTCGGTTAAATCCTAAATCTTACGTCACCGAATTCTAAAAAACGCGTATATTGCCGTGGCCGACAATAGATGATTTATAATGGCACCCTATGTCGCGCGAACTTATTACCTTATGTTAGTTGCCGATTGTTAATGTAACGACGGTCGGTGTAGTAATTGCAATTTATCGTAAGCTCACAAATCGTCTAAAGTTTTGAAGTTTAGTTAACGATTCAGTGTTCCGTGTATCTGTTATTCAACGACGACATTACTATCTTACATTGAATAACACGAGTAATAACCGAACAAGTGAAAAGTACAGGAGCGTTAAGCTTTTCGTTTTTCAATTTTCTATTTATAAATCACGCCCTTTCGTCAGAACATTTGCCCACGATTCTACGTGAATCTGTTCAGCGTTCGTGTTTTCTTTAGCACAGGTATTATATAATATTATCGAAGCGTTCCATTACGTTACGTGTTCGTACGTGTACTTATAAGTGTGTAGGTAGCGAATATCGGCGTTTTCTAGTATGGCGAATAAATATGTTGACGGCTTGTTGAAGAATAAATCGATAGTCATCGGAAATGTGTTTTCATTAACCAAATGGGGGTCAGGTGGCATATTATTTCCTACGGGTGTGTCGCGCGTCGCGCACGGAATACGTATATATGTATAAACACACACACACACACACACAAGCTCGCAAAAAAACAACCAGCGTGTGACGTTTTCCTTCTACAAATTAACGTATGGTTATCTATATATATATATCTCATTCGTACGCACGACACATTATGGCGATGAGTCCGGAAAATAGAATGTTTATATCTCGTCGATAAAAATTTCGGAAGGCCCAAAAAAATCGACAAAATAAAACACCGGGGCGTATTTATTTAGAAATAACACTACTACTACTGATACTAATAATAATAATAATAATAATAGAAAAATAAACAGGATATTGAAATTGGAAAACAGCATTTTCCGAAAAATAATATTTAGGAAAATAAAATTCTGGCTAAAATCACTCTTCGGTAGATTATTACTCGGGAAAATGTATTTTCGGAAAAAGACTTCTCGGGAAATCTATTACTCAAAAAAGGCAAGTTGGAAAACGATTCTATTGGAAATATATTACGTAAGAAATTGAAATTCGAAAAATACATTTCGTAAATATTCAGAAATTATTACGCGACGATATTGGAACTATTTGGCTGTTAATAACACTTTTAAGATTTTTTTTAGTCTTCGGATGTCTAGTAAATGTATTTTTACAATATATCCTACCCATTCGTGCTTTTAAACAATCAGAAAATGATAATGAGAATAATAAAATAGGAATAACCGGTTAGTTATTTTAATTTTAACGCCGCTTGGAAATAATTAATGTAAACAATCGAGAAATAATTAAATATACTCTTAAAATACGTAATATTTAATTCAATTGACCGAATAAAGAACGCCGTCACTATTTATATTATTAATAATAATTATTTTTTCTAATTTGATTATTTATTATCAAACGGTCAACTATTTTTAGTAGTAAACTAGAGCTAAGGAATGTTAAAAATCTATCCGAATTTCAAACAAGTATTTCATTACGATATTTCTGATTAACACTTAATGATCAGTTTTCGGTGGGCGATTTTAGGGCAATAAAATAATTTGATGTTTTACATGGACACGAATCCGTAACTCAAATAATCGAGAGATTAGCGCTACTAAAATAGATCGTAAATATATATATAGCAATATCTAATTACGACACATAAATATGTAGCCGGACAACGCGACTTCGTAAGTCGCCCGGGCGAAAAGAAAGCACAGCCGCCACTATCTGTTTACGGCCCTATTAATCACATCTATAAGCCGTATCGAATTTAATAGGATAAGTTTTCCTTTTACCCCTACGATATTTTTCCACGATCGAAATCCATAGGATTTTTGTGTTCCGCGCCGGATACATTGACATAATTCATCTACAATTCGCGCGGCATTACGTTTCCGAATATAAAATTAATTGCGTACGATATGACGCGGGTATTCGCCGTTTTATCGGTATAAATTCGTGTAGAAACCGGCTTTATGACTTTACGTGAAATACGGCTCGACGCGTAATCGAAAAAGGTACGTAGAATTGTGTCCTGGGTGGGGGGTTGGAGAAAACTGTGCGCATTGTATTTGTATTCAATAATATATATTGCGTATTACTCGGTCACGTGGAATCAATATTCGTAGGACGGTATTTAATTCGAACGTTACATTTTCGGTGTATTTACCGTACGCGTTGGTAAGGCGAGTTAAACGAAGTTGTCGCTACGATTGCGGCACGGTTGTGATCGCGAACGACGTGGAAAAAACGTGTTCGAAAATAGCGCGAAAAATACACTCGGACTACAACGGGCTGTCGTGTTAATATATTATAACGCGACTACCGGTCAACCCGACACGGACGGCGGCGAATTAGGGTTTCGTCGTAAGGCCGAGACGGTTAACCGTACATTATTCACCAAACGTCGAAATGTATCTACGTAAATAACAAAAGCGTATCGGGGTTGGAGGGGGTGGGAGAGGTATGAACCGCGAATATATTATGGTTCGAATACTAAAGCGCTTACGACGAATATCGAAGCTTAAACACGTACACTACTTCTCGGGGAATAAAGTACGAGCGATTCAGTTCGATAGGAATAATCGAATAGTGTCGAAAACGTACGTAAAAACGTTCGGGGGAACGGTCGAATATTTTTCCGAATACGCCGAAATGTTTCATCCCGGAACAATATTACGTCTCTATTTTCCGCTCGTGGAAAATTAACGAGTCGAAAAGTTTAAACGTTTCAGAATAACTCGGCAAATCGTTCTCGGTTTTATATATATATATGTAATTATAATCGCGAGTTTTCGTTTCCGAAGGTCTTTTTAAAAAAATAATCTTCGTTACATTTTACGTTCGAGACGACCGACGTGTTAAGCGTGTGATTCGTGTTTTCCGTGCATTCGGACGGGACGTTTACGGCTGTCGGTATTTCACATTTTTTCTTTAATCCGCGCGTCGATAAACGATTATTTTTTTTTGTTGTGTAGAATTCAACGAGACTTATTTATTTAAATATTGGTCCGAAAATAAATTCGATATTTTCCAAACAATTATTCGTATTGTATATGAATACCGTAAAACGAAATTCGTCCGGTACATTTATACATTTGTAAATACGTGGGCGTGTAGAAAATAACTTGTAAGGTTTAAAAAAACGTCGAACGCGTTACTGGATAACCATCCATAATTATTATTAGGTATATATATATATATATATCGGTGTAATAATTGTTGTAAAATGCGTCTAATTTCACGTAATGTCTTAACCGTGTTTTACAGCCGGTCGTTTCGAATATAATTAACGAGTAGTATGGTCGAGAGACAAACAAATTCGCGTTAATTATCGAAAAACGTATTCGTATCAAATATTAACGTTAATTTAGGAATAAATCGGACAGCCGACTGGAAATAAACGTATTTTACTCAACTTATGAATAGTGTGTCGTTAAAATTTAACTTAACCTAATATATTTGAATTTTTAATCGGTTTCAAAAAGCGAAAACGATCGTTTAATAGAAAAAAATAATATTTACGAGAAAATGTGCACGGTCGTTTAGCCGTAAAAATACGAGAACGTTATTAATGACGTCGCGAAAAATATTCAATTTATTATACGTTGTCACGAGAGTTCGAATTAAAACGTACACGCGGTACTTTTGCTGGCGTTTTTGGACGGATATCGTTTAATTTTAAAGAGAATACAGCGCCATTCGTGAGATGCCCCGAATCGATAAAAGCAATTATTTGATTTAAAATATTGTTTCCGAATTCTTTGTAGAAATGGAGTTTCCACGTTCGTAGAGGAAAAATCCACAAAAACAATTAATTAAGCGACGATAAAATAATTTAATTTTTTTAATCCCCGTTATATTGTGTTTGGTAACAATGTGGAATATTTATGTTTATTTTTTATCGACCGATATCGGCTATTTAAACTTATTCCGTTGTACGTTAATTGTTTGAAATATATATAACGCGATATAAATTGTGACGTATTATTAGGGTTAATGAATCGATAAAACTACTTTTGTAACGTTTTGACGTATCAATAACGGGTGTCTATTGAATAGAAATGTATGTTAAATATAAAATTATTGAACAATAACGGCATTGTAACCCAGTTAAACACTCGGCTATCCAGACAAAACCGATTTCTAAATCCGTTTTCGAACGAATACCCGTTTACCATATTTACAAAATACAAAAAAATAAATAATACAAAATTTGGTATCGAGTCAAAAACGTATCGATTAACGAGTTTAATAAATGTTATCGTATTTTTGATTCTGAAGAATTTTCGAAAAAAAATTTATCATATTTAATTTACGGATTGACGTAATTATTTCGTAACAGCCATATACAAACCCCATCTAACTGCCGTCTGAAATCGAATAAAATCGTCAATTTATTTCGCCATTACGGTTCGTATACTAAAAATAAATACAAAATTCTCCATTACCTATGAACCTTTTAAGTATCTTAGATTATGGTTTTTTCTTTGTATTCTACGAATGTATGTATATATTCACTGTCGAACCTTTATCAATTACAATCTTAAATTAAATTATGAACTCAAGTTTGTACGCGACTGCTATTAAAATATAAACCTGCCAATAAGTGATTATCGTATTTTAGATGAAACATGAAAATTTATATTTAACTCAGTCGTGTACAAATTGCTTTTGGTTTTTACGGAGTATGACAACTACGTACAATGTTAAATAACCTCCCCACGTATTTATGTGTATGTGTGTGGACATATTATATATGTTCTATTATTCGGTAGGTGGAATAATTTTTTTGATTAATTCTACAAATTGAAATGCTTTTCAAGGTGACATATCCTACTTACTGTACGAATTGATAAAATCACGAGCGATGACGTTTATCGTCTGCCAAGATCATAAAGGAAATATATTTCGACGTTTAGTATTTATTATTAAATAATTTGAGGGATAGACCGTTTTTAAAATTGCAGTTCTTTAAACAAACCCGAACTTTTGGTTTTATTATTAATATCCGTTATTTTATCGAAGTGACGCGAATAAACGTTAACGATTCCGCGTACGAATAATTTTTAGTGAAAATATCTATTCACATACAGGAATCGCTTTTTTTAGCGTTATTCAGCGAAATCCGGTAAGAACGAAACGGGGTAATACTGTACACGTATCTTTATCACGTTAACAAATGTATGTATTTGAGATACGTTAGATTACGGTTATAATTACGGAGATTATAAGGGACGTTTAACCGAACGGGGCTTAAAAATGTCCGATAGAGCATCTCTGGGAAGGGTAAATTTTCAATACTGCTCTCCGCGCTGCCGTGTCTTATTAAACATTTATTAATCGGAAAATATTCGGGACGTTTGAAGAACCGACGCGTGTAAATTCTCTTACGATTATACCGAACGAATTATATTTCCGAAGCCAAACGAAAACAATCATTACGTATATCATAATACGTAATTAATGTATAATATTAACGCGCATTATACCTATACAATTTGATGTTATATACTGATATGTATATATATATATATATATATATATAAATGTGGATCATTTATAATTTTCATTTCCTATATATAGTTTTTTCGGGACGAATCTACCCGACCCGTACAGTATATGTATGTGTATATAAATAAATAAATAAATATATATATATATAGCGAATTCAATAATCCTATACGATGTGGGATATGGGGTGGCTTACGGACCGAACAAAAGTCCGGACTAGGCCAATACGAACAATCCTATATCATCGTTCCCGTTTCTTTTTCAATACGAAAACCTCGTCCATTGTGCCAGACGAATTTCGATGCGTGTGTGCGTGTATGCTCGTGTTGACGTGTACGGGTGTAGTACGACGGAAGAAAAGACGCGTACGGCGAGATAAATGTAATAAGCGAAACGTGCGCGGTGCAGTGGCTTTTATACGGCGGTTAGGGTTGTGGGGGGGGAGTGGAAATTAAGTTGGCGAAAAAAATAACGAGGACAATAGTTGGTCGGTTAGTCTTGGCGCGTATTGATATTCGATTGGCCAAGACGGGCATTGTGTCATCGGATCGTTTGGTGCGTACACTTCTTTCCGTTAAAGCGACGGACAGTGTGAGTAAATGGTCTCGTAAAACGGCTGTTGTTACACTTTCTTTTTTATTCAACCACTCTAAGTGACCCATAGGCGCGACTAAATCTGCTTTAGTGGCGAGGTTTCTAAAATTGTAGACAAATTTGAAGGTTATTTTTAGGGTCTCCTCCGTTTCCATATTACGAGTATAAAGTCACGCGTTTGAGTATACGACTAATTTTTTTATGTAACTTCGAAAATCGGTATATCGTAACGATATTAAGAAATTCGAAATTTATTTCTACGTCAAATGGTTCGTTTTATATTTGCCTTAAACTCGCTGGGTTTTCAATTATTCCGTCAATCGTTCTTCTGTACTTAATAGTCTAATAAATCACCGAATCGCCGTTAAATCGTATCCTAGTTATCATTCGTCCAAGCGCTTTTCCTATTCTGCCACGACACCCGAATTACATGTTTCTTTCAAACAAATACGATATCGCAGGCCACAGGTCAATTCAGTCTACACGAAATGTATTTAAATTACTTTATATTCGCACGTCACATAAACTACGAATACGACGATTAACACAATACCTTTATTTAAAATTTAATTAAAGGTCTGAAAATTGGGTTTAAAATTAACAAACCGAACACATTTCCTCCCATGGGTGGCGCCTTTGCTTTTCGCTCGAATGAGAAGCCGATAACAATGACGATTATTATAATAATAATATTACTTCTCCTTTAAATTTTTTAAATTATTATTTTCGAAATTTGACTCGTTAAACGATATATAACCTAATTCGAAAAAAGTTATTTATTACGAATAAATATTACCGTATAAATTACTCGATATACGGCGAAAACAATTCATTTTTAATAATTTAAAAACGTAATATAAATACATGTCGTTATGAACATTTGTATTAATACGAAATTATATTCGTTCTGTACGAACGAAATTGCCGTCTGTTACGGTCAGCGGGAAGTGCCGGTTACGTAATGCCGACTCAATTATAATTATTAAAACTCCTGACCGACAATTCCACGCGAAATTTAAGTCACTAAAAGAACTAGATCTCTCACACTGCGACCACTTAACACGTCGTTAACCGCAATAAAAAAACAAAGACGCTCGTTTTAAAAGAAAGACACGACTATAATAATATAACGTGCGTTACAATGAACAAATTAAAACGATTAACGCGAAATACAAAATTATAAAATAACGAACAAAACACGTGAACGTGCGAACTAAAGCGTGTAAAAGTGTAAGTGAAAAACCCAACGCGCGAGTCGTACGGTGATAGCAAGCATGAAATAGAGACGCGCCATAGAATATACAAACGTTCAAAATTTACTAGAACGGGCGCGCCCTATTCCACACTTCCGTACTTAACACGTTCAACTTGATGTTAGATATCAACTGATAAAAGATTTTATATTATTATTATCAGAAAATTGAAAATATGATAATACACGATGTTTGAAAGATTTCGGGTGAAACATCTATTGGTTTCCTACGATTTAATGTTTGTTAAAAATATACGTTTGATATTTTTTAATTATAATAAACGTCTATAAATAAACGTATTATTACAAAATAAATAATTTTGGAATTACGGACAGTGTTTACCCGTAATAGAGAAAACTACGGATTGGATATAGGAAATGCGCCTAGAAAAATTATAAATTTTTGAATCACTAAAATAGATTTTGATCAAAACGGTGTCGCTATAAATTCATTTTAGATTCCGGACAAAACTAGAAATGTTCTGGTTTTACAATGACATTCCTTTTTTGTGGGCAAACACATT